>WBNH01009331.1:0-59217 GCA_013401255.1 Urocolius indicus | reverse complement strand
CCCCCCCGCCCACAAAGAAAACTCCAACAATGCAAATCCCAAACAAACCAGAAGTGAACAAAAGCAAACAAAAACCCCCAAACAATCAGTAGTGGAAAAAAGAAGTGCTATTAGAGAACCCATTTAGAAAAAAAAATCACTTCAGCTGACAGCCCTTTAGAATGGGACTGAAGAGAAGACCGAAAAAGAAACATTTGTCCTCAGTCACAGAATCCTTAAGTCACCTGGGTAGGAAGAACCTACTGGAAAACCGGTAGTCCAATGCTGAAGCAGGGTCAGCTATAGCAGGTTGCTGAGCACCATGTCATCTAATTGAGTTTTACAGGTCTCCAAGAACAGAGACTTCACAGTCTCTCTGGGAAAGCCATTCTAGTGTTGGGACCACCTTTATAGTAAAATAGTGGGGCTTTTTTGTGTTCAGGTGGACATGGCACGTTTTGTAGTTTACCTGTTGCAGCTTGTTCTGTCACTGAGCATTATGGCGAACAGCCAGATTTCCTCATCTTCATTCATTTCTATGACATACTTACACAAATTGATAAGAACCCATCTGAACCTTCTCTTGTCTAGACTCAGCACTCCCAGCTTTCACATGGAAGGTGCTCTAGTGCCTTCACCATCTTTGTGGCCCTGCATTGGACTGTCTCCATTAAACCTGTTCTTTGTGTATATTGAGGATCCCAGAATTGTACATAGTACCCTGAATGCAACCTCACCAATGCTGAGCAGAGAAGAAAGATGACCTCTCTTGACCCACTGGCAAAGTTCTTTTCATTCTGCAGTCTGATACACTGCTGGCCTTTTTTTTCCCCACTAGGATGCATTATCAGCTCATGGTCAGTTTGTCCACTTGTGAACCCAAGATCCTTCTGGACAGAGCAGCTTTCTAGCCTGGCAACCCCTACTGTTTACTGTTGCACAGGTCTGTAACTCCCCAGGCACAAGACTTGGCATTGTTCCCTCTTTAACTTAAGATTTCTTTCTGCTCAATTCTTCAGCTTGTCAAGGTCCCTGAGAACAGCATCATAACCCTCAGATGTATCAGTTACTCCTCACAGTTTTTTAATCATCTGGGGACTTGCAGAGGGCATACTCCACCTGATCATCACGTTACTCATTAAGACACTGAACAGCACTAGCTCCAGTATCACATCCTTCAGTACACTAGTCCAAGAGTGCCAGCATCTGAAAGCAAACCACTTAGAGATGGGAAAATGCCACAGGTTCATCTGCTTTAGATACGTGGACTGCAGTTGCTTTTGCTGTGCAATATTTGTATGCTAGTTCACACATAAGGATAAGACAGACCGCAAAACAGCAGTACAATGTCTCCATACAGTCATTCCCCACAAAGCTGGTCTTCTAGAATGCAGTTTAAACTTACTGTCTACCTAAGCCAACAATGCCTTCCAGGTCCCAGTTCTTCCCAAATACCAGCTATAAGCACAAACACAAACATACAGAATCCTTGAAGCTGCATGATGTTCCCAAGTTAAAAATGACACAGCTGTTTTGCTATGCAGAAAGTACAGCAGGATAGCTTTGTTTTCCATTTTTTTGCGTCTCTTATTTCCTTCCTTCTGAAGCAGTCATGACATGGGACTACAGTCGTGTACAGCTAAATCCAGTGTTAAATTCTGCTGTGACCTCATGAAGCAAGTGGTGGTCTAACATTTAAAACAGGGCAACTGCACAGTTACATATGTTCTTGCATACCATACCTAAGTCCAGACAACTGAAACTCATCCAGAGACTTTCTCTAGAGCTGAATTTAACAGTTGCAAAAACATCTTGCTATTCAATTCCTATTGCTCAGAAGTGATCACATCCATACTACTCTTCCTCACCAGTGTCTAATATAATCAGGCAATCGGGCATAATGTTTTTGCATGATCTTTCATTGTTTTAATCAAAGAGATTGGACTCAGTTGGGACCACAGCACAAAGAATTGCATTATTAGATGGCAATTTTACTGAACAATTTGCTTCCTCCTCCACAAGACCAGGAAAGAAGCTACTTAGCAAGTTGCTTTCCAGCATACTTAGATTGCTTTCAAGAGCTAGCAGTGTTCTGCGACCAGAACAGAACCTGCAGCTGACTGAAAGCTTACCTTGAAAGTGTACAAGCTCTACTGCTGCACTGTAGAGCAACCTGTAGGACAAAGACCTGAAACTCTAAACTTTGTCAGTTGTCAGTCAGCCTTATGTACACTTTTCACAGACCTGTCTGTGGTGTAAGAGAAACACCTCTCAAGTCCTCTTAAGACTATGCTGGAAGAATTCTTACTTCAATAGTTCCACAGCAGAGAAATCAATTATCAATTACCAAGTGGCTTGCCACTGCAGCTTACCTCTTCTTGGCTATCACATTACTCCTCCTGGTATACATTTCTATCAGCACTATAAGCATGAAATGAAAGTTAACATATTACATAAAGCTTCACAGGTTTCCTGCCTATTTTGTTATCAGAACAACTCCCAGAAATACTTACCTGCAACAAATGACTGCTTTACAGGAGAGGGCCAAATCCAGAAAGCTCTGTCTGACTTCAAATGAAAGGGCATACTTCAGCGTGTGGCCATCAATGATCAGTGCAATATCGTTTTCCTTGCCCAGCGAATCCCCCAGACTGGTACAATGTTGAGTCAGAGAGGCTCTTGTTGCCTGAAGAATAAACAAAAAGTAATCATGTTGCTTCTTATTGTAAGAAAAGTGCATCTAAACTAGAGCAAGGTGTCTCTGGACTATGCAATGGCATAGAGTACACATGCCAAAACAAGCACTGACATGAGTTTTAACAGGATCTTGTGCAGATATACTAATCTAGGAAAGAAATCAGAAAAATCTGCAGTGGCTTGCCTAGGAACACATACCTTGTTTTACTACAGACTCAGCCTTAGACACTTCCCGTGTGACGTCTCCAGAGTAGTTGGGATATTTCCCTTTCAATGGCAGGGCAGGTATAACCTCAAGTCTTTCAAGGCTTATAACATTCTGAGAAGTACAACTACCTACTCAAACAGTATTCTCTACCTTAAAAACGTTTTCACTGGTATCTGCTGCTGGGAAAAAACGCACTCGTTTCACCTGTGACTCTCAATGTCAACCTTCCTATTGCAGTAAGATTCACAGCTAAAGCAGTCTGTCCCATTCCCATGCAACTAGTTGAACTCTCAGTTCCAGCTGAGGTAACCACTGCTCAGCGGTTCAACAAGTTGGTCACGATCTGAAGCACAGGTGCACTTTGACACAGAAGGTCCTGATGCACAGGATGGCAAATATGAAAAGTGCAGATATCAGAATCAATGAAATACTACCTTCAAGTGACAAATGATCACTAACTGCTGATGATAACCTCAGTGAAAGTCAGCAGTGACAAGGAATCTGGATTGCTCTCTACATCCAACTGAGCACAGGAGTGGGGGGTTTCACACATGGTTGAGCAAGCCACCAAAGACATACACAAACCTGCAGATGGGCCCTCTGCTACTAAGATGGCAGAAGTAGTATTTAAAGGTGCATCTTCTCACATCAAAGGAAATCTGAGCCAAAAAGCTCCAGTTTCAGATTACAGTACTGAAATGCTGGGAAACAAGTTTACATTCCTGAAACAGTTCCTTCAGTGATCTCTGCACCATCTATCCATGAAGGAAACGAGGAGAAAAAAAAACAAGACAAAGAGCTTCCTAGTACCACAGCTTCTCAATTTCTTGATTTAAGCTTTCACAAGCTGTCTCTGGGCAGTATAAAGAGCAGAAGTGAAGTAACAAAGTGGCACTTTTCCTGTAAATCAATTGAACAGAAACTCCTCTGACTGGGTGCTTGCAGATTGTTTCTCTTTTTTCTCCTCACCATCTGTGCAGCCTTTTGTCCTTTGTTAAATAAGCTTTTCCAGAGGGGCCACCATCTTGGCCGAGAGGCTCAGTTGTGCCCTGCAGAACTGGCTGTGTCCATCACGGAGCAGCCTCAGCTTCCCCCAGCCCCTGCAGATCTCTACACCCTGCCCTTGACATCCCAAAACACAGGACCAGACAAGCACTAAAACCGCACTCACAGAAGCTGGGGGAAATTGATTCAGTACATCAAACTGCTGAAGACCAAGAGGTACTCTGCACCCTTCCCAGGACCAAGATCCATAGCATTATGGTAGAAGACCTTTCTGCTTCCCAGAATTGGGTTCTTTTTGGCTTAGATGATAAACAGTCTGTGGGTGCTTCCTGGCCTCCCAACAGCCACAGCCTCATAAGCCACAATCACAGCTCTGGCATTTCATGCTGTAGTCCTCCAGAGGGCTAGATTCTGGGCACCAAAACGCTGTCTTCTCTTCCTCTCGTTTCCCCCCTGCTCCCATTTTGGTGGTAAAGTTTTAACAAGGTTGTAATAGTAATATTGACCCTGGCTAAAGGTATCCTGATGCAGCCATCAGTAACCACAACCACTCCAAATTTGACTTCCATCACAGTAACAGCAGAATCATCCCAAGCACTTTGGACTTTGACCATTCCAATGACATTTTACTTCAATAATCAGTGAAAGTGCTCCCTTTCTGTTGATTTAAGATTTTTCACAAAGACTGACTGAAAGATTACATCAATTACCTTAAAATTCCCATATTCATAAAACCATGGTAAAGGATTTTTTCCATTATCATTTCCAGCTCATATAAGAATCACCTGGTTTCAGAAAAGTAAACTAGCTTCCCAAATGGAATCATTATTTCATTTAAAATAAGTTTTCCATGCATAACTGAGTGATCTTGTTCTGTCTTCTGTCAAGACACACAGCCACCACCACACTATGAGTAGCAAGATTGAGTGTACTCCATTGGTTAGAGGCTACAGATTTGAGCTTGCCTTGAAACATGCTTCTCACAAAAATCTTGATGACTATATTAAAAGCATCAAATGTATCACAAAATTGCTAAATATGGCAGCACTTCCAACCATGTGCTACATAAATTTCTTGGGTTTGCTTGAATCAGTTTGACACAAATAAAGCCTGTGAAATAGAAGACAAAACCAGCCACACACAAACCAGAGAATATTCATGGCAAAAAGCAACCAGTCAGGAATGACTGCAAGAATACAACTGGCTGTTTGGGGACCTCAGGTACAGGGTCTGTTAAAGTGGAGTCCTCAGTCTCCAGTCACCCTCAATAACTGTTGGAAATGGATCAAAAATCTGGCAAAGGGAGAAAGGTCATCTCTCCTCTTAAGTAGAGCAGGAGGCAGAGCAGCATGTAGGCAAGGAGGAAACACCCAAAAACACTGGAGATTAAATGAATTTTAGGCGGTGAAGAAGTTGAGAACATGACAGCATCACTGAGCAGAAGAGGGATATCAGGTAGCCAAAGCAACTAAGCTTTCCAGGGCCAAACATCTGGGAGGAGAATCAAGCCATTCTCATGCAAAGGGAAGAGGAAAAAAAAAAGGGAGGGGGGAGGAGAAGCTGCTTCACAACTTATTTTCTCTCACCTCACTCTGATATGATAGTTAAAAAACCACCTCACTCTGACTCACTAAAAAAATAGCCCCAACCTGGAAGCAAATTTACAGATTATTATGACAGAAAGCACAATTCAGCCATTTCAGACACTGATGATATTTTGCACCTTCTTCATTACAATATTGACTGCATCATTCCTGGCTTCCCCATTGAGCTGTGAGGGATTAGATTTATGACTCCATGCATGTTTTATTTACATTGTGCTTGAAAATTGAACACAAACTACATGAATGACCGTGATTAAACAATTACAGGCTGCTGCCAGGAAAACAAGGGTATGTCTTCAAAGAAGAAAGCCATTCTATGTAGTTCAATACTGCTATGGACTGACAACATCCACAGAAATCCCAAGGATGGCATAAGGGATAGTTTGGGTAATAACTGAATTTTAACCCAAGAAGCCTTGATCCTGTTATCTTGCTCAAATTTCTCCCTTGCACCCAAATGCAGAATTACCTCCATCCTTCTCCTGAATCCACTCACAGGATTAAAACTTTTCTGACTATTTGAAACCAAGGGAGATAGTCTCTTCCCTTATTCCTTGTGTAGCTCTTCTGACACTTAAACATCATTGTCCATTTGCTGCTTCACCTGACTCAAAGGCAGGTGAAGGGGCAGGGCCCCTCTGCAGAGGCAGAGAAAAACGTGAGGGCAACTTCAGAAGGGATATTCAATATCCATCATCTGTTATCCAAGAGAAAGAGTCACATGGCAGCAGGAAAACATACAAAAGGTGATGTTTCTCATCAGATGAAGTCAGTCTCTCCCTTGTTTATTATCATGGTTATGCACAAGCCTATCACATCATGGTCACTGAAGTTAGTCATCTTATATGTAACGTCAGAAAATTAAAAACAAAGATTATGTCCCAATAAGCAAATAAGTAAATCAAGCATTACAGTCAAGGCACATAATTTAAACATAATTTGGTTAAGCTCTGGATATACTCTTCCATACGTGGCTAACTTATGACATAATCGCTTATACAGGAAGAAAGCACTAATCATTTCTGTTCCTTCCAACTACTCACAAATTCTATGTTTTAATCAAGAAAACAAGCTATTTCTCCCATATGTCAGTGTAATTAAACAAAAGAAACTATCCCTACATCTCACTGAGTATATAAGACTTCCTTAGGAAGCAGAGGAACAAACATTTGGAAACCATGTGGAACTGTATCCTTCTGTGGGCAACTCATTACTGGTAACTAAAGCAGAAATCTCTGCTTCAATAACTAGTTTTTACTGTGTGTTTGACATCAAGACATAAGTTTCTTCTTTGGATAAACTCATACCTGTAGAACACCCACACCATTTTTACTGAGTACTCAACAAGAGTAAACAGAAAGTCTGTGAAGACTTTTGACAAAAATGAGCATTACAGAGGAAAAACACATACATGCACTTAATTTACTCTTAATAAACTTGACTTTCCCTCCCTTAAGATTTCCTTTAGACACACTGAGCACCAAGTTTTACTTCAAGATCAACAGGTGCATCAACTAAAAAATTAATCAGGTTAGTAGCCCTGATTCGGTGGGCTAGTCAAACAGACACCTCATTAGCCAGTTTTGTACATGTGCACATGCAAGCTCCCTGTTGAATCTGAGCAACCTCATCAGTTTAATTAGCATTTCACAAGGGCTTAAGAAACCATTCATATAAAGACCACCAAGTAAACCAGAGCTTCAGGGCACAAACATTAGAAAGAGATCAGTTAGATTGCAAAAGTCAACTGCAGTGCTCGAACTGAGGAAGCTGAGGAAATTAGGTTTCCATTTATTTATATTCTACTTTGGCATATTTGACATGGTCGAGGGAGTTGATTCTATGAAGACAAACAATTCTCACACAAATGCACTTAAAGGTTAATGTTATAGTCTCTGTGCTTGAGTTAAATTCAGGATATGGTGGTATATTCCATAATAAACCTACCCTGTAATACAATTTGTTGACAGGCAGAAAATGATGACATCTTGAAGCAGAGTTTGTGGAGTCTTCCCTCCAGACTGCACTCTCATTATCTTCAAAAGAATCTTTTAATACCATGTTTGTATATTCTCAATTGCTAAAGCCTCAGAAAAACCACCCTGCTGTGCCCAACTTTTGTACTTAAACAATAAAACAGGAACAAATTGTAGGGTTTCCCAGGCTATTATATAATACTAATAACTTTCACATGATGCTTAGTGAATTTGGAATTTAGAGATGAGTTCATTATTGTTGTTGTTACTGTTTTGATTTATTGTTGTTATTGTTGTTGTTTAATGGCAGTACACCATATAGTACATCCCCTCCCACATGTTGGAAAGATTGCACGCTGCAGCAAGAAATGTTACTGTATGAGACAATTTGGTATCCAACACAGAAAGGCAGTATCGGATACTTGCCAAGAATACCAGTCAGTACGACTTGCAAAATCTTTGGCTGCATAAGATTTGAGGTGGGTAACAGCCATTCTCTAAATTTATCTTACTATTAAGTTGACAGAGAAGAACTGGACAATTACTATAAGATTACAAGCTCCAAACCTCTTCTTCCTCCCCTGCTTTTCCTTAGAAAAACTAATGAAGTCACATAGATGATCAGAGGAAAAAAGAAATGAAGCCTCATTTGCTCAGGAGGTACACTCATGTTCTATCCTAAGCCTAGAGTGATAAATAGCCTGAAGGTCTGGGGAAGAAATCCAGATAGCAAGTAGCATCATGTAGACAAGAAGGCCTCTTCATCTCAAGAGAACTACTCAATCCTAGCTCTGTGACCTCCAAGACACACATTAAGCCTAAATCAGCTTAATGTTCCAATCTTCTTGGGCACCTAGATTTCATGTATCCTTCTTGCATAGCTTTTTCTCCATCTCCAAAGAGCTGAAGGGATCCTCACTGAAAAGCTTCTGCTGTAAGAGATATTCAACACGTAACTTTAACTGGAAGGTAAATCAACCTACATGTACTCCTTGTTGCTCTACTAACTACAAATCCAGAAAGTACCTCTAGCTACAGCAGTTCAAAGATCTTTTTTTTCCCCAGTTAACTTCTTCCATTATCCTATGATTCATTTTGAAACCACTAAATCTGTGAGATTATACAAATTACACAACCTGCTAACTCATTGTTCAGGAGTACATTGAAGTGTCAGCTCAACCTATTTTACTAATTAAGCAATTGCTTTTTATGACTTCTGTTTCCTTCCTACACACAAATAATGTGATTTGTCACATGTAACAAGTCTTTTAACACATTAAAAAAAACCAAAACAAAAACAAAAACAGGAGGTTTCAAGCTTGTCATGGTTTAGGCCCAGCCAGCAACTAAGCACCACACAGCCTCTTGCTCACCATCCCCCCACTCACCCTCACTTTCCTTCAGATGGCAAAAGCCTCAGTGAGATGGGAGGAAAGAGATACCTAAGGGTCTTGTAGACTGAGACAAGGACAGAGAGGGCTTACTGCCAATTATGGAGCCAGGCAAAACAGAGTCACCTACTCATCTCTTGGGGAAAAAAAAGAACACTTTTTCCACTACCTACTAGAAACAGAACAGACAGAAAGTAAAATCAGAGCAGGACGATGAGCAGAATTCAACCAGAGCTTTAAGATCTCCCTCCCTCCCTCATCCCTCCTTTCTTCCTGGGCACAGCTCACTGTTTCCCAATATCTCTACCTCCTTCCCCCTTAAACAGTGCAGGAGGGCAGGGAATGGGGGACGTGGTCATTCCCTCACAGATGGTCTCTGATACTTCTTTCTTCTTAGAGGAAGAGGACTCCTCACATTCTTACCCTGCTCCAAAGCAGGGTCTTTCCCAGGGAATACAGTCCTTAATGAATCTCTCCGGTATGAGGCCTTCCAGAGGGTTTCAGCTCCTCACAAACTCCTCCAATGTGGGATTCTTCTTTGGCAGCAGCGTTCTGGGCATCTGCTGCTGCAACACTGCTCTCCCACAAATTCATGGCCTTCTCTGGGCACAGTCATCAACCCTGCCATGGGGTCCTCCATGAACTACCAACAAATCTCTGCTTCACCACCCTTCTCCTTAGTATGCAAGGTGACAGCTGCCATCTCACCACATGATGCAGGGGGGTCTCTGCTCCAGCACACCTCCTCCTCTCTTCCCTCGCTGACCCTGGGATCTGCATGGTCACTTTTCTCATCCAACTCCTTCCACCACGTCCCAGAAAAGAAGAACGAATCCTCCTCTCCCAGCTGCTTCTTCTTAAAAAGTCATCTTAAAGGTGCACAATTGGCTCAACCCCAGATCTGGGTCTGACTGAGAGCCATAGAAAGTTGTGAGCAAGTTTTTACAGGAGCTACATTTACAGTCCCTTCCCCATTACCAGAAACAGTTTCATGTAAACCCACAACAAAGCCCGAACACCCGCTCACCTAGCATTAAATGAAAAATTCTTTAAGGAAGACTTAGAAAAGCAAGTACTTCACTGAGTAACCTCATAGAAGATAACATTTGTCAGCTACACTTCATGGAAAAATTTCTACTGTGTCTTAATTGCAACTTAGAAGCTTCACCACATGTTTGGTCAAGTGTTTTCCTTCAGACTGTCTAGTTGCTGTACCTGAGGGACCTGTAAGGACATCTGGCAGAAGCAAAGTTACAGAATAATGTGGATAATGAACATAAAGTCAAGACAAACTAACTTTTAAACCAAAGCTTGTGAAACAAGATACAAGAATTTGGAGCAACACCTGTTGGGCCAAAGAGTCACTGGAAGCACTTTCCACAATAAACAGCACAGGAGACAGTGCTTATATTAAAACCTGCTTTGAAACAATGGAAAAGTAGATATTCCTTTTTGCCAGTCTTGCAAGTTCTGCATTTAACTTGACTAGAACTTTAAACATCAATTTCTGAAAGCTGAGAGACAACGTCCAAACACCTAGTTATAAGCAAGAGGGCAAAGTACATTTTTAGTAGTCACACTCAGTGACTAAGTAAAGAAAGTTCTTGTGCACAGAAGGAGGTCAACTGCAGGATTTGTTTGGTAGTCAGGTTCCTCTGCTCTTCTTCTTTTTTCCACTTTCTACAACTGATCAATCCTCAAACAGGTAATTGTTTACCTGCTATTCTGTACTTTTAAAAGTTAGATCATGGATGAAAATACTAATTAAAATACAGCAGCGTTTACTAGGTGCACTATATCACCTGCTTATAGCAAAATGATCCAAAAGCCATGTTTCATTGCCAATTAAATGGAAACTCTAAACATTAGTAAGCCTCAAAATAGTTAACAATATGAGGATATACATGGACTACTACCATCAACTCAGTAATATGCCAAGAGACTAAGCTGTGCAATTCCATTTGAAAACTCTTCATCTGTAATATTCTTGTAAAGACAAAGTAGAATTATTAGTAGTAAGGTTGTTTTGTTTACCAACTCACTAAAAACATCGCTATGCAGAGGTATCTCTGAAAAATCACACATCTCAAACTCTGTTTTGTGAGTCCATCCGTTCCTTAGCTTTACAGGAGGAACAGAATATAAGGACATTCTCCAGTTCCAAAGCCAAAGACAATCTTTGAAAGCTGAAGAATCCAACTGTGATTACTTCACCTCTTAGCATCTCAAAGGAAATACTATGAGCATCTCTCAGTTTAGGAAGCCTTGAATACCTAAAAATGGATAATTCACTTGAAATTCAACCTGCATACACAAAGCTACTGTGCAAATAGACCACGGGAAAAGACTACATCCTGACTACTTTCAATTTACTGTTTTCAGTAAGATGAAAGTTTAACAAAAAGTCAGGCTCATCAATATCTGGGCCCACTATTAGTGTAAGGCTGCATTACGTGCTGAAGAGCTATGTATCTATGAAGAGCTATGTGTGAGCATTCCCATGACACTTCACACTGATAAAAACCCTAATTTGAACTAAGAATTATCTAAGAATTATCAATCAATTACTTCACGTTGAAGCAATTCTCCAAAGACTGAAATGTATAACCCAGTGTCCCATACTCCCTCTCCAATATAAAACAAGTATGATTTTGACAAAACTTCAGCCTGAACTAGTTGTAAGATATTTGATCCCAGATTCATCTAACAGGAGTGCCAAAATAGTTTAACACTCAGAGCTTGGTAAGAATAGGAGCACGTATGTACACTGTACAAGAAATAATCTATTCTAAACCCTTTCTGCAGGTACAATACAGAAAATCTGCAGTTTCAAAATCAGTCTCAACAAGATTCAAGGCCCTTGGAAGCTTCACTCTGAGTGGTATAAGCAGATAATTTTTTCAAAAGGTGTTATTGGGGTCATCTGTCTTCCCGTAAGAGTCTGCAGAAGTTGATCAAGCAACATTTGAATTTCTCCTATACAATATTTAGTAAGCTCAGATACCACAACACACAAAATGCCAGAAATATGGCATCTGTTTATCCAAACCCATTTATGAGAGTAAGCTCACCTAATCACAACATATAAATTATTAGGCAAGTATTGTTACACAGCAAGTACAAATATCAAAAAAAAAAAAGTAAGGTAAGACCACAAGAATCTTTTCCTAAAAATACATCAATCAAATGACTACATTGATTCTAGAAAGCAGTACTTTCTTATTTAATAGCACTATGATTCTGCTTGATGAACATGATTTACCATACCAAGAAAAACATCATACAGAAGACCCAAATATATTAGATGGACTCATTGAGATCATTTTTATAGCTTTGAATCTTACTTCAACCTGAAATTCCTTCACAGTAAGCTAAGTAATCTAAAACGTTTATACACAGTGTCTTTAATCTGCACAGAGACGTCTCAGGTTATCACACACACAGACCGAATCTTGCCTTCAAAATTTAGATAAACAGATCATATCAGTACATTCAGCTGCCACTAGAGACATAAAAGTCTGATGAATTGGATCATCAAGAACTATAGTAAGAGCTGTAGATAATTGTTCAAGGACATTTTCAGTTCTGTAGCAAAATGATTATACAGGAGCCAGGGGACTTGTTAAATAGGAAAGACAATATACCTTGAAGGAACTTCTATCGTGTCAGCAGTATATTTATCTCCAAGCATGTTCCATGTAGTTTTAAGAAAAAAAAAAAACACCCCACAGATCTTGTACAAGTTTTGTCTGATCACAGAGGAATTATCTCCAGATACATCGGATGCACCATTTCAAATACATATTCTGTGTAATTTGCAAGTAGCTCAAGATCATGGTACAGAACAGCATGAAACGGCTGACCACCTGAAAAGTATGTAGTCAAGTCAAACTTATTGCAGAAAGCCAGATAACTGCATGCTAAACTTAAGGTGCTCAGTGAAAAATAGTGATGTTTTTGTTAAGGAATTCTGTCTCCTTGCAACCCATGAGCTGAGGGCTCCTTTAGGGGAGAGGGTGAGAAGTAAGAAGGAAGAGAAACATTTTTCAACTTGCAAGATAAAACTGATTTGTTCAGGATTTCACTAACCAGTTACCTCTTGCCTTGAAGATTAAGTACAAAAGCAGTGTGTGCTGCCAGAAGTGGTGGTCCTAGAATTTTAGCCTTTTGAAATACAGCCTCCAATTTCCTGCAACATTGCTTTTTCCTCAGATTAAAACCAAAGATGTTTATTATAAGTGGCATCTTCAAAACATCGATCTTCACTGTAAACCCTCACTACACCACTAAATATTTTTTTACTATTATTTTAAAGAAATTAAATCATTAGTCACGGCAGGCCTCAGTATTCCCAGCCCAAAGAAGTAGCCTTCTATGTAGTCAGCCAGGGCAACGTAGGTGCCAAAGGAACTATCTTGAAAGCCATTGGCCTTCTGCAACCTCCAAGTTCTCAGAAGACAAAGTTTTCAGCATAAGAAACAACTGTAGAAACAACTGCAAAGGAGCAATTCATCACCAAACATTCTTCAAATGCTAAGAAAAAATACCACATTTGTTCAGTTAAACATTTCTAATATTTGTAACTTGAGCTTTTAAAATATTTCCAACTTGTTTAATAAATATTTCTAACACATCTACCCTGGGAAGACAAAGCATTTCAAATGGTAGAGCTAAAATCCTGTTCGCTTCGCACAAAGAACAGAATTAGCCTTACTACACAATTTTTCACTTACTTCAGAAATGCTTCGCAAAGGACAAACTCTCTACTGCTTTCAACACATATCAGGTATTAGAACAGAGAGCAGTTTATGGTATGTGTCAGATAGCTTATGTCTCATAGTACAGAAAGTGCAAGAAAGAAAGGCTTGTTCTGGGCACTAACAGAACTGTGTAATTATTAAAAGAAACTGTACCCTGCCAAGAGGAAGCAGTCTGCTACTTCTGCTAACAAGGTATAATGCCCCAGTGTCTTTCTATTTTGATATTTTAGCTTTATTAAATTCATTCAACAGAACAGGCTTTTGTTTTATTCCCTTCTGCTTCTGTCAAACAAGCCCCGGCTGCTTTTTCTCTTTCCAGTATAACAGTCCAGCTTCTCTGGAGCAGAAACAGGCTCTTGTTTAGACCTCCAAGGTAGTTATATTCTTGCTAACTTCCCAAAGATAAAAGACAACCTTTCAGTTCACTGGCTAAGTCTTCAGATCAAGAAAATATCGCAACCTTCTGCTTCAGATCATGAAGATACAGGCTTCTGCGTTAGTGCCTTAACCACATGCTTCAGTGTTGTACGGTGTTAGTACACTCAGATGTCCAAACCACAAAGGAGAATTCAGCCAAGAAAATGACACTGGTCTGTGGACATACAGAAGTCAGCCTGTAAGTTACTTTCAGGAAGGAAAAAAAAAAGTGGTATTTTGTACTTACATGCATCTAGGGTGCTTATAAGACCCAGATCTTGGCTCCAGAGCCTGACTTTTCCATGTGTGTAAGTGCGCATATTGGTGTGTACATAAAAAAAAACAATGTAATGTGCATTTATATTATTACTCTTATACTACCTATATTGATACATATAGAACACAATGATCCTGATTCAATGAGATGACAACAACTTTTCCTGAAAGGGATACAAAAAGAACAGCCAACAACATAGCCAAGACTATAGTGAAGGGGCTGTATCATTGCTAGCAATAAGGAATATACGTTTACTACAGTATAAGACTGAACACCAGCCACAGTGAATTATAGACTGGATGACAGAATCTCTCTTTTCTCCAAAAGACTGCTGTACAAAGGAAACACATACTATTGAATCGATTGATTTGTACAAGACAGGATTGCCTCTACGTGATTTTCTCATGCTGTAGTATGTTACCAGTACAGACACAATCATGTTCCAAAAAGAGTGCTCATTATGAAAAAATCATTTAGTATTTTCAAGTCACATTACGTCTTTAGTCTGAAAGAGAAAATGCTTTGGGTTTACCTTTTTATGTCAGGTAATGTCAGGCTGTAAGACATCAAAATAAAGTTGGAAGGCCAGAATTTTCCTCTCTACAGACTAATAATATTTAAAAAGGGCTAGGGAAAGCCAGAGCTTCAATTACTTTTAGCCTTCTACTCTGTTTCCTCTCCAAAATCCCCTTTGGAAAAGAACAACCCCATCACTATTAGCGTCTGTGTGGTTAATAGCTCAGTTGCATGCTAGTGTAAGTAACAGAGGCCATACCGCTGTCAGAGTTCATAGCCAAAGTTATTCCACTACTTAAGTAAAAGGAAACTGCTTTGAGCATTATGCCAAACAGCAAACCGTAAACTCAAAGCTACTCAAGACAGTCCCACACATGCAACAAGCCAACCTGTCATATTAGTCTTCCTTTCAAGTGCTTGTGTACTATCAAGTCTGTTTCTAACGTTCCAGAGCGGCTGATTAGCACAGGCAAGCTCTGTAATAAAACTGGCTTTTAAGGAGCATATTGCTTTTAACTCAAGTTGTTTTCTTAAGCCCTGGTTTTGATTTAAACACAATACAGGTATTGAACAGAAATATGAGAGAACTTATAATTCTTGAAATAGCCTTTGAGACTCGACTTCTTTCACAGCATGACAAGCATCAGAAGTTACTTACATTCTTTGGATTATATGCTTTTCCTTTTTACCCATGGCCAACTAGGCAACAAAGCAACACACAAAGGTGTTCTCAGAATGATCTGATTCAAGCTGTACTCCCACGACTTCACCTCTTTCCCAAGTGCCTCTTGGAAATGGGGTACACACACCTTTCTTGACTGTTCCAATCCAACTCGGATTGCTGTAAGGACTCCTGAGCTCATCTACAGTCCCATAAAATCACTAGTGTCTCATTAAAAAATTAGTTTCGGCATTCTGATCTTCAGCAGCTGGCCAAGAGTAGGGAGAGTACAACAGGCAATCCTGGCCACTCCATTCCTGGCTTCAGTCCCATCTTGTGCCCTCTCAGCATTTCTAATAAAGCAGAGCCCCAGCAAGCAGAGAGCAAGGCAGGCTTCTCCTGCTTGAGTTGCCCTATTCAGCAAGCAACTGGAAAGATGACACGGTGAAAGATGTAACAGTGCTTGCATTTAAGACAAAACAGGTTCATTATCAGGAAAACCTAAGAAAACCTGGGAAACACAGACTTTTCAGAGAGAAAAGTGGAAATGAGATGGCTGCAACAGCAAGCACATGGGCAACTGGATTTTCTCTCATGCCCCAAAACTAAAGCTGAGAGCTCTACAATGTAGCATTCAAGGATAGAACAAAAGAAGTAGAAAAGTTTACCTGGGATTGTAGTTTTTAAAACTCAAAGCATTAAAACGCAAAGCATTAAACCATAAAATGAGAAAAGCATAGCAAAATTATCCAGCCAGTTTATGGAAGCCAGCCTCTTCAATCGACTTACTGGTTTTGTTCAAATGAGATTTGGTCACAATGCCAACTCTCCTGTCACAGTTTGATTACGAACTCAGTACTACACAACAATAACACCACCTGAAGACCATTGAGCCTTAACATTTTTTTTGACAGAGAAAAAGTGCAGAGTAGATTTTCTAATAAAGTCCTAGTAGGATAAATTCATGCTTGGTGTTATTGCTTATCTTCCAAGCACCAAAAGACATGCAAACCTTTTGTCTTGCTATTTGAGTACAGCAGATGAACAAGCAAGAACAAAATGCAATCAGAAAGCTCTAAAAAAGCCAACACAAGCCCTCTTGGAACAATTATTTTTACTTCAGCTGGCTACTTGTGTGAGCAACAGCAAACATGAGACACACATGCAAATCCTTCCTCCTGACTGTGGTTCCACTCTTGAAACTGTGCACAAGGCAGTCAGTTCCTCCAGCTTATCCCTTGCCACATCACATACAAAGAACCAGCATCAGGGTACAGGCACAGCTCACCTCCTGAAGCTTACTGCCTCAGGGGAAGTGGGGCCTGAGTGTCCAGACTCACCCACAGCTAGTCTGGAAGTTGCGGTAACATTATCACTGTTTCTGCTGGTTTTTACTTCAGTTAAGTCAAATTCAATTAAGTTTTGCACTTAAAAAAAAAAAAGTTTGTTACTACACTATAGCTTCAACTGTTCAGAAAAGACTAGGTTTAATGAGAGAAGTGCATGGCTACAGGTTTCTACAGGGCATGAAGCCCTGTCTAGATGTTTTTAAAACAAGAAAAAAGTTTTAGGTTTATATAAGATAATGATATAGGACACTAGGATTTCCCTTAACACCACTCAGTAGCTTAAGATTACTTTAGGTTGCTTGACTTCTTTGAATATCATTATCATCTTGGCACAGCTATATCCTTGGTGAAGAAGGTTATGTGTGAACAAGCACAAGTCTCCTGACAGTAGCTTCAGAGAGGCACTGTGTGGGAATGGTCTGGTCTTACAACATCATGTTTACTCTACAGAAGACTGAGGAGGGATCTTATTAACATTTACAAACATCTAAATTGTGGGTGTCAGGAGGTTGAGGCATCTCTTTTTTCAAGGATAAGGGATAATGGGATGAAGCTGGAACACAAAAAGTTCCACTTAAATATAAGAAAGAAATATTTTACTGTTCAGGTGAGGGAGCCCTGGCACAGGCTGCCCAGAGGGGTTGTGGAGTCTCCTTCCTTGGAGGTCTTCAAGACCCGCTTGGACATGTTCCTATGTGACCTGACCTTGGTGAACCTGCTTCTGCAGGGGGGTTGGACTAGATCATCTCTAAAGATCCCTTCCAATCCCTACCATTCCATGATTCTATGATCATTACATAGATACGGAAAAGGATACAAGCAGGAACCATGGAAGCTTTGTCACTGGCCTCCCTCCAGATCGAAGGAAATGAGTACCTCCACTCAACTGTTCCCTACACAGCATCCCTAATTATTTTGTTAACTATAAAAGTCTTTTAAAAAAGACAGTCAAGTCTACAGCTTTCCAAATACCTCCAAGCTGCACAGGATTAGAAAAATAGCCTTTGTTAAACACAGTCCTATTTAATACTATATAAGGTGACATTAGGAGGACATTAAAGTGACACTTGACCTTGCCATCACATCCTTATGTCCATTACTCCTAGTCCTGCCAGAAACAGAAAAATCAGATACTTCAGATACAAATAGAAAACCACAAAAAGCCTTCTTTATCTTAGGCTTTATCTTAGGCAATGAATGATGACAAGAAACAGTAACACTAAACATAATTAAGTCTATCACTGCAACTTTTCCAACTGTGTGCAAGACTCCTGAAATTCACATGGATGTTGAGCCCTTTTGTATTCCAGCTTTTCAATGCTCCAGGTACTGTATCCCTCCCAAGCTCATGATAACGTTCACATACTTTATGTTCACCTACTAAAGTTTCTATAACAACAGCACAATTTGATAATTCAAAAGGCAGCCCCCCATAAAGACTTTCAGAGCTCTAACTCCAGATTGAGTAATACAAAGTATCAGTATTCATAAGTAACTGCAAAATACTCATTCTTGTATCATACAGGCTACCCTTCTGACTAGGCGGACTGAAATCTTCTGTGGGAATTAGGGATTTAGCCACAATGACTTTGGAAATTGAAATTAGTCTGGGCAGAACACCATCTCTTGGAAGACATTGAGAGTTAGTTACACAACAGAGACTCCATCTTTAAACAGTAGTTACAATCCTGAGCTGGTCAGTGGTCCTCACTGCTACAAATACATCTGTACTTTCCTGCTCTGAGCTTCCTTCAGGCCCTAGTTAACCTTTTCACATAAAGCATCACATGTTCCAAAAAATGCTTAATGGAAAAGAATATTGTAACCAGACATTCATATATGTGAACCCAGATTGGAGACTACTGAAACTGCATTTATGAGGCAGCAGACACAGTCTTAGAACTATATTGGCAATTCTTTCAGCAGAACATATTTATACTCCATGTCTCCTTCAAATATGAAAAATATTTTTTTACTATTTTAGCCCAGGTTATTTAGCCTATTTAGACCTTAAAATAAGCAGCCTACTTTAGTCTATTTTAATATCAGGCTTCTGTTAAACACACGTGTGTAATGAGCTTCCCTCCATTTCAAAAAAAAAAAAGATCAGAACACTGATGACAGCAATAACAACAGTACATGCAGGGTTTAGCTATGGTTCCTTCCCAGTAGCTGGTACAAGGTTATGCTCTGCATTTGTACTGGAAGCAGTATTGATAATATAGGGATGTTTTTGTCATCTCCGCACAGACTTTACACAGAGTCTAAGGCCTTTTCTGCCTGTCACCTCACCTCACTAGAGAGTGGGCTGTGGAGGGGAATAAGGAGTTGTGAGGGGACACAGACGGGACAGCTGACCCCAACTAACCCAAGGGATAACCCAGATGTCATGCTCAGCATGTAAAACTGAGGACAAAAGGAGGAAGGAGGGGACAGTTGGAGTGATGGCATTACACGTGATGGATCCTTGCTGTCCTGGAGATGGCTGAACATCTGCCTGCTCTTGGGACACACTGAATGAATTCCTTGCTTTGCTTCATTTGTGCATTTGATCTATTCAGCTGTCTTTTTATCATCCTATGAGTTCTCTCCCTTTTACTTTTCCAGTTCTCTCCCCCATCCTGCCATGAGGGTGAGTGAGTGACTGTGTGGGTCAGATGGCAGCTGAAGTTAAACCATAACAATATTAATAGCCAAAAACCACAGTAAGGAACCAGGTCATTTTCCGACAGCTGCTGTGATTGGAAAGTAGAGGCAGTCCAGGACTTCATGTTCACTGAGTAGACAATACAGAGCAGTTAGTTACTTTGCCTGTGCTCTACGTTCCCAGAGTAGAGATTTAGACAGTAGGAGTGTTTCATCTTCTACAGAGGTCAAATATGTTCTAGATACATGCTTGGTCCTACATGACTACTTTTCATTTAAAGATGCATTTTGAATAATATCTCATTTGAGAATTTCCTATAGGTGACCACCACAAAAAGTTACATTAAGTTCTATATTGCTCTTGAGACATTTATAGTTCTACTACACTTCTGTACAACAGCTCCAGTAACAACTTATTTCCTTGAGTACAGTTCTCTCCTAGTATATTGATAAATAGCAATGACTCATTCTTGGCAAACATACTTTTTTTTTTACAGAATAACCCTTCTGAGTTGCAGATTTCCTTACTGAAAGTTTATGTGGCTCCTGGGTGCTGGATAAAGGATGAGTCAATCTTTCACAAGGTCTACTTTATTCGCAACCTCAAGTAGCTTAATGATTCCCATTCCTTAGCTTCACATCCTTCATACCTAAAACACACCAAGCAAACTAAACAGCTATCTGCTGACTTTTCTCCCTTCAAAAGCAGCACAGGCTAGGCTTCTCCAGTGTCCTTACTTGATTTCTCCAAAATACTATCTACAAAATGTTCCAACAAAACTGCTAACAGCAGATAATTAACCGCAGACAGAAGAGCACCTTCTTCCAAATATGCTATACTCTGCCACACTCCCATAAATAACCCATTCAATGCACTTCTATCCTGGACTTGTTCATTCCTCACAGAATCAAAAGCAACAGAACACATGACAGTTGCATTTGTTGGCAATTGCCACTGCCAGGAGTAACTATGGTGTATAATGCATATAGAGGTCATAGGGCAGCATTAACATAGATGTTGTTCTTGTTTGACTACAATGCATTATAAACTTGAAATCACAACTGGCATTTCAGGTAAGCTCAGAAGCATCTCTGTGTCCAAAACTAGCAAACTTCTCATGTTGTTTATCCTAGTCTCAACAATTCTCATGTTCTATTCCCATATACTGTTGGTGCAAATTGATGCTCTGCTGCTGCATTGCCCATCATCTGGCTCCACAAGGAAGTAGAAAAAAAAGTGTTATTGACACCACATAATTGTTGCCCAGCAGAGATGCTGGTACCTGCTCAATCAAGAAGCTGGACACAACACCCGATTTGCTTTCACTCTGATAGTTTCCTATATTTTTACTGTTTTTATGCCAAGAATATATAAAGATGCTATGTAAGAAAGCCCCAGGCCTCTTTCTCCAGTCAAATAAACATCATTCCCTAAGGTGAACACTAACATTCAAAGACCTTTTTTTTTTCCAGAGTTTTAAAAACACACCACTTAGTTCCCTATCAGTTTACCCCATGTGGACATCTGAAGTTTTTATTAAAGTTTATCTAGTAAATATGATACCTACTTCAATTACCAAAAATAATTTTAATAAGAAAACTCCACAAAATCATCAAGATCATGTTTCTTTTTTTTAAATTAAACCACCACAGTAATTTCCCTAAAGATTTCATTGTACAATAGATTTATTTTATTAATATTTACTAAACCTATTAACTCTGTCTACTGAACTGTAGAGTTTGTCTGTCAAGCTGTGGACAGACCATAAATCCCTTGAGAATCTGATAGTATTAAACCTAAAATATACAGAACAATTAAGTTTTAATAACTTGAAAAGAAAGTTTTCCAATATATCTGCTAGTTCATTTCTGAACCTACTCCCTCTCTTCTCATGTTATTTACAGATAAGTTGGGAAATATTAATTCTGTCATGAAGACAAATATTACCAGACCAACCTAGATCTTATAAAGCCCCTCCACTATTAATTGGTTTTATTCATCAACATTTTCCCAGAGCTCTATGGACTACTAAACTCCACATCCAAAAGCACATGCTCTGTTGACCTTTTTCCCCAACAAGAACATACAATTCTTGAAACTAACCTGGGTCAACGTTATCCACATAAAGAGTCCCCAGTTGTACTGCTGAATTTGATACCTTGCCTTTCTACAAATAGCTGTATCCTATTAGTTCAGTGAATTCTATACTTCAGCTGCAAGAACTTGAATTAATAACAGGCACCAAATTCCTCCGTCTTTGAAAACTCAGGAAAGCTTCTTTGTAATATGTCAGTTTTGCTGGACACAGAAAACAAACAAAGATTTTTCATCCAGCTTCCCACTAAGTGCTCACCATCATTTCTGTCTTTTGGTGCAATTTGGATATTGTCAATCCATTACTAACATGGCTGGGTGCTGAGAAACATTTCAACCTTTAGTTGTCTCAGGGGTCACTTCTTTTCTTCTCCAGTGCCACGGCAGATGAGAGCTGAATACTGAAAATGGGCTGCATGTAACAGCCTAAAGAAGAAGAAAGTGCTTTAATCGAGGTCTGTATGAGCATTAATTTCTACCCTACAGTCATTTTTACGTGAGCCAGAAGAGGCTGCAAAGGAAAATACTCCACAGCTGAACAGTTCTTGCCTCAGAGAGATTTGCCCCCAAGGATGTGCCTACAACATCAGCGTTTTATGGCCATACATCAAACCAGAGGGATGTACAGGTAGATTGAACTAACTTCCTAATTACTTTTCTAGGAAGAAATCAGTTATTTTTCATGTTTCAGATAATTAAGTAAAGCCACCCTGTATCGAACAATTTTCTTGACCTGATCACGAAGGAGCACCAAAGGATCCAAATGCACAATACATTAGCAAGACAGACTAGATAATCAGACTCTCACTTTGGATTTTTGAAAGCTTAGTTACTTGAGTTGCCATACTGAATCACTTTGTTTTTCCATAAAGTCTTTCACTACTCAGTCTTTTCACTACTCCATTCGTATCAGATCAGCAACTAGTTCCACACTGAAGAGCATATTAAACACTGAAGTCACAGCAATAGCCAGCTCCAATTAAAATGTCTGATAATTAGACAAAAGCTATAGCTTGCAAAGTTGAGACGAAACAAGTAAAGGTGCTTGTTACGAAACTCTGTACCACAAAATAAAGAGTTTGTCTGATAAAGACATGAAGTCCACAGTACCCAGCAAGTAATTCTGGTTTCATGGATTTGGATATCCGAAATAACCTGTACATCTGTGGATACAATTAGGCAGACATTCATGTCCACTCTTACACTTGTCCCCTTGTCAGCTGTAATACTGTCACTGGAATATAAAACTCCGCCTTTAAGTGCAGTGATCCAAAATACTAGTCTACTCACTAAGGGGTATTTATTTAAAACCATTTTATTAGATGTAGAACTGAAAACCTTTAAGTACAAAAAGTTTCAAATTCAGACACATTGCCATAACTTGGAAACATATAAGGAGATGAAAAGTAGAAAATAAATCAGGCCTATAGGGCAAGAAGGCTTTGTAACTGTTTTGACAAATTTGCTTCCCAAAAACAGATTTCCAAGAATGACAAGACACTTGCATCAACTCGTTCAATGGAACAGGAATGCACAGGGTGAAATAACTGCACCTACTAGAAACACTCTGCATTCTTCATCTCAGCCAGAAGCTACCAATAGCTGAGAATTTCAGTGACCAAAAAAGTCAGTGTTTTAAGAGGTTTACACATATTCGTGGCACACACCATTTCAACCAAATCTGCATCAGTATCTAGTGCTGGATCTGTTCTGGGAAGTGAGAGTAATGTTTGACCACTTCCATTTAAAGTAAAATTTATTTCAGTAATTCAGGGCAGCATCTGAAGAATGACAGGAGGATGTGGTCCAGTTTCAAATCCTGAAGTGAAAAGTTGCTGCCCATTGTAAGGGCTATTAGAATCAAGTTTATAATTGACACTTCCGTTCTCAGCTATTGGGATGCAGTAATATAAACTGTGACTAAGGACTGTGAAGCACAGGTTATCTGTGGGACCCTGGAATTCCAGGATATATGCTAGCATATACACAGACTAATCATTAGACATCACCTTTTCTTTATTCAGCCTTCTCTGTGGCTCAACAACACAGCACTTATCCAACCAACTCTAGTGCAGCTACAACCTACAGCAGTCCTACTTGCAAAGAACCCATTGGTCACCTAGTTTATGGATCCTATGGTGGCTGCTCTTAGGTCAACAGCAAAACATTTTCCAACAGAATTCTTTTAGCAACTCTGCAAGCTGTTACTTTTTAAATGTACAATGAAATTAATAAAGCTATTTATGCAATATGTTGTCTTTGGAAATGAGCTGGAGGAGATTGGGGTGTTTTGTTTAAGAAGAACCTATTCAACAACACAGGTTCTTCATGGCAACTTAGTCTTATAGAAGCAGAGTTAAATCTTAGTCTTTGTGCTTTAAAGTTGGACTGGATTTAAAAGATCATGATCTAGTCACATTGTGATCATTTTTCCATGGAGGATGAGACCACCTCCATTGCCCTGTACTGAGGAACGTATTACTAACAGGGTCTAAGAAACAATATCTTACAATCCTTATTTGAGCAAATAGCAAGGATGCACAAGAGCCACCTTGATGTATGGAAATGCACTGCATTTTTAAGAATATACTTTTCTATCAAATCAAAGGCAAACTGCCAAGTCTAAACCATGTGACAAGCTCCTGTATTTGGATAAATTTTAGTCTTATAGAGGGAGCAGGAAGAGAAGGAAGTCAAACGGTTGAAAAAAACCAACCATACAGAAGGTAAGTTGGTTGTGTTCTCCACAGCTAGTTTTGCCACACAAATGTTTATAATGCTACATTTAGAAAAACATTAGCTAAGAAGTTCATGATACCGAAGGAATAGAATTGAAGCACCCTCAAAATAAGAACATCTCACAGCACAAGAGACACATAAAGGAACAAGAGGCTACACAGCTTGAGGAGCACGCTTCAGTGACTAAGCTGAATTTATTATGACATACATTTTACTTACATGAGGCATGTAATGAAATGCAGACAGCTCATCAAGAAACATGCTCATAGAACTTGTTACCACTGCTCAACTCAGAAACTCACAATCCACTTCAGCATGGTGGGGCAAGAAGGAGAACTGAGTAGTACAAGAAGTTTTCTGTGCCTTTTAATTCTTTTCCTGAAGTCTCCTATTTCTGGGTACCCAAAAGAAGCAAAAAACAAACTTCACATTGGCAAGAAGAGGTTACATCAACTTCAAGGTTATGAGGCAATTTCTGTAAAAGTCTCCCTATCACTACAGCTCCGGTTTCCATCAGGGCTGCCAAGAGCTTCACAAGTGCTCATTTACACTGCCTGGCTGGCTTGAAAAACCACAGTATCTGACAAGCATACATACCACCACAACCCAGCACCATGGAAGCTTGAGAAGGACATCTGAACCACCTCAGCTCTGATTAACATTCACATTTCCAAAGGTCTCCAAATATCAATTCAGTTGGAACCTTTAAGAACCGATTTCAGGCCTGCTTAGAACAGGGGTTATGATAATTTTAAGATTTGGGAACTACTTAAAAATGCAAGATACTCAAATCAGCTTTGCCTTGGAAATATGGAGAGGATGTCACACTCACTACTTCAAGCAGCTTATCTTCTCCAACAAATCACTCCCTTAAGAAAAAGCTGAACTGACCATCTAGTATCACCACCTCAAAGTTACTTATGTAAAAAACACACCTTGCTACATTTTTTCAGTTAAAAAATATGCATATATCATTGTGGCAAAGGCACATAAAACCCCTTGAAGTTTCTAAAAGATTTATCTGATTCCTGTGCCTTCTAACCTTCTGCACAGAGTAGAAGGTAACACATGGACACAGGTAATAACTTCATACAGGTGAAGAAACCTTTTCATTCTAATTTCTGACAGACCAATCAGCCCAGAAAAGTTCAGTGGGACGTTTTCTAGCTTTAGCCAAGCTGAAAACACATTTTTCCCTAATTCTTATGTGAAGGAAATGTATTGCTCTATGTGACATCTAATCAAGCCTGGAGTAATCAAGCTTCAGCTAAAAGAGGAATTTTCTAGTTCTTAAGAAGAAATAAGCTTCAGAAAAGCATTTAAGTAGGTAATAAATTGGAATTCTGGGAACCAAAAAAGATCAAACACATTCCTCTGTATTTGTTTTCTGAGCAAGTGGTGTACCCTAATTCTTACTCTGAAGCAATTGCTATATTCATTAATAAACAGAGTAGCTGAACCAATCCTGTTGCTTTTGACTCACTCTGCACCAGGTAAGGAAAATTGGTCCTGCTTAAAAAACCCACACTAACTTGCATGAACAGGGGTTCCCAGTTCCCCCTCCCCTTCAATGAAAGCAGAGGATCAGATGTAAAAAGATTTTGAGAGAAGAATGGAGTATTCCATTGTTACCCTTCAATATGGAAGATAAATCTGAATCGATTCTACAGATGTGCAATATTGGCCATGTTCATCAAGAGGATCTGTATCCATAATTCATTTACTTATAAGTCAGACACGCACTTAGTCTTATTCCTCAAAAAAAAAAAAAAACCAAAAACACATCATCATGCTTTAACATAACCAAAAAACTGTACTTCATGGGTAGCTTCTCATTTCACAAAATCCCTGCTTTCACTTCATTGTGCATTCTCATGTTTCTGTGGTCACTTGTGCTTATTAGACAGCAGGTATGAATATGCTGCAGAGAATCCTGTCTTCAAACTAAACAAATACCTCCTTCACTGTCCAGCTGAAGCCATTGTTAGATTGTTACTTACGCAACAGAAAACAGGTCTGGATAGCACTCAGGGATGATCTATTGAGAGATAAGCTCTCACATATGTGAATGATTACCAGTTTTAAGATAAACAGTGCTTGTTCCCAGTCATTTTCCTCTAACATATGACAACTCTTCAACAAGACAGCAAATTTTAGATGGAATTCAGGGAACATTCGCTCTTCCTTTACCTTCTCATGTAATATGATCTGTTCTGTCCTATAGCATGGACAAGGCATTAACAGGATGAGCCTTCAGCTGCTAATTTACCCACAGCCTAAAGCTTAAAGATCTTTTCTGTGTCTTGTCACACGTGATCAAGTATTAGAACTTAAGAAATCAAAAGTAAAACAGAAAAGAGACTTGTTTAATAGACCTCCACAGGCCCCTCAGTTTTCAGCTTAGGAAAAAGAATTACTTTGAAATCTGTCTTCAGACTCCTAAATGACCTTTTATTCCTTCAGGTCCAAGGGCCCCCAACTCCCCGAAAGCAACTACCACAGTGCCAGAAAATACCAACAGAAAAAACAGGATGAAACAAAAATATCAGCCCAAGTCATTCATCACTCACAGTTCAAACTCATTAGTACTATTTCCTAAAAAAAGAAAAGGTAATTAATACTTAAAAGCTACACAATCCTGTGTGTATTTAAACCTACAGGTCCAGGGAACATCTATATTCTTTCAGTTGTACTTTTACACAGCAGGCTCAAATCAAAGCAGCTTTTCACATAAAGAGCTGTGTATTTTCCACATCTAGCCAACTAACTATGTAAATTATCAAATATGAAGCTATGAAAGATTCTACCTGTTCTTCAAAAACAAGCAAAAAGAAACACTAAATCTCTTCTACTTAATAGTTTTGAAGATTTACCTGATTGTTAGATGCTATTCCTTGTGTAACCAGTTATTAGCTTGATGTCTGTTTCCAGATTAAGAAAAACAGAAATTTCAGCCATCAGAATAACTGAGTACAATAAAGATATGTACACTTTCCCTA
Organism: Urocolius indicus; assembly: GCA_013401255.1. NCBI lineage: Eukaryota > Metazoa > Chordata > Aves > Coliiformes > Coliidae > Urocolius > Urocolius indicus. The sequence goes on along the minus strand of WBNH01009331.1, from coordinate 31,898 downwards.
TTTTTCCTAATTAGCTTTCTCTGCAAATTCCCAGTACAACATAGAAGAGCTGATTACAATTCCAGGTTGATTGGTAATTGAAGTAACATATTCACCACACGATACCAGAGGAGCATCCCAAATGCCTCTCTGAAGGAGAGCTGATGGTTGACTAAAACTCAACTTGTCCACGTGGATCAGTTTCCCAGAATGCTAGACTGGTCTGAAAGCATTTGGGCAGATGATGGCAGGGGCGGAAAAAGAAAGTCATCCTAGTTTTCTCTCGAGCTACACACAAGATATGCTTTTTAAAGCATCTATGAGGCACAAACGGTGTTCTGGAGTACTAGTTTGTTGTTACTTAGGTATCTATGTATAATACATTACCATGACTGTCAGTTCAGGTGCTGGAGCTCTGCAGGATGCATTCACTGTGTGGCTCTATTTTTATTAACAGAATTACATGGCAGCAAAATACTAACCATAGCTTCAGAATTGGGTACTTCCACTTGTGCCCATCCACTACTGTGAAACACATCCAATGCAACAACCAAATCGATACCGTTCCCAGCTCACCTTTCTACAGCATGGAAGGCTGGGGGGAACACACCCAATATTCCTCAGCTGCAGCATCCACTACTCTCACCTCAGGCTCTCCAGGGCCTCTCGGTGTGATTCCCTTTTCCCTGTTCACCTTTCTCTCTCACCGCTCTCCCAACTTAACCTGGACAAATTCCTTTCATTGCCATCTTGTGTAAGTTGAGACAAACAGTAAGACTTCGTGGTGTTTCCAGTTCAACTAAATAGAAACTGAATGCAAGAATTACACTCAAAGTAAATCTTATGCTCAAAATATTTTCACTTGAAAAAGCTTTATTAGGAAGAGGAAAGAAGGAACAAGTCACCATATGTACGCATGTACTTAAGTCTACAAGGAATAAACATTTGCAGATTTTACACTCAGTTTCTAGAATTCAGCTGAATCAAGCTAGGGATTAGCCTTTTTATTCCCAGTAGTTCTCTGAAGAGAACAGGAATGATTGATTTTTCCCTCAAGTGCATGATTTAGAAAAAAAATTACATCTGAAAACCAAGCTAAGACAGTTGTTCGATTATATCTCTCTTGCTGTTGCATGCCAAAGAGAAGAAGTGAGGGCAAAACAGTCACACAGGGACTGCACAAGGGAGAAAGTCTATCAATATTTAAAGGCTCTAAGCTCAACTTGGATCTTGTAAAAATTCATTTTTAGCATTAATGGATTTCAGAGGTGGCATATATTAAATCTAATGCCACAGAACTCCAGTGTGAGAATCTTCTATTGATGGATTTTAGGCTAAATCGAACAGAAGTCAATTTCTGTTCCAGGTGCAACATACCAAGTATTACTATGGAGATTCATCACTGAAAAATTGGTCTGAAGTAGCTAAACACATTCTAGAATTAAAAGAACCAGTGGCAATCAGGAACAATACATATAAATTTCATATTTAAATGTGTGCAAAATACATTTCTACATGAACAGTGGTGATAAGAGTACTTGGAAAAAAAATTACTTCAGTTTAAAAACAAGACTGTCGAAAAACAAAGCACTTCTGATGTAATGGATCAGAAGCTCCAGAAGTTTGTGCTCCTGCTATCCGAGTTAAAGCATCACAATCACCTTCAATATTAGATGTGTCTTCATGAGGTACCATATAATTATCCATTATCTCCACTTAAAAAGAAGAGAAATTGAGAACCATGGCATGTCAGATGAGAAAAAAAACATCACTGATATATACTGGCCAGTCTTTTAAGTGCTCTGAAAGCTTCGACTGGTTCTGATGTTTACTGAAAAAGCTTCTACCACTGCTGTCTTAGTTTGTGTCTGGATTCTATAACCTAATTCCAAATTATTGGAACATCTACTAGATGAAGGACAGCAGAGGAAAATTAGAACATGCAACACATTTTCCAGAAAGCTCTCCAATGTACAAGTGTCAAACTAAAACCTGAATAAATGTAAAGTAGATACTATTGGACCCGCTGCTTTTGCTAAAACCTACCCACTAGTTAGTGGCTTGTTAAGGACTCTGCACTACTCAACATGAATGAACCTTGGTTTGTTTTATGGACTATTTCAAGTATAAAGTCTGCACTTAACACCAAAATGCTCCAAGAATACTGATGCACCTGTCTGAAGTAAGTTCTCAACTCTGCACAAGAGATTCTGTTTAACAACTGCCACTTTTCAAACTCTAACCACTCAACAGAAGCCATGATCCTTTCCTTAGAAGCTCTGCCAGAGCTGATATACACAACATGAAGTTCATCATTTACAACTCTGACTTACCTAAAGTTACAGGATCAGAAAAGAGATACTGTCAGCTTTTTAAACAATTGCAAAATTTAGGTGATGCTATTTCAGAGAAGGAAAGCTACACAAATGAAAAGCATGGAAAATTGAAGACACCAATCTTTCACGGTTTTTAATATACTGTTACAGTACTAGCTTACATTTTTGGCTCATGAAAGTGAAACCAGAAAAGAGCTGAAGTTAGGTGTGGAAGATGTATTGCCATGCACACAGAGAAACATTCAGCATTTGACTTCTACCAAGTGTCTTCAGCTATTTGAAAGAGTGAACTCTTAAATATACTTTGATTCTACTGATTACCACAGTTGAGGTCAAAATACAGATGCAAGACATTAAATTCAACGTGAGCCACAGGCAACTCCAACTTGAATTAGGAGCAGCTGCTGTGCTAGCTGTACTCCACAGAACCTCTTATTCAGCTCCATAACTGGAAGTAGTAGGTGAGAAAAGATGATGGTAGAGCTTGCTTTTTATCTTGGGATTTTAAAGCATACCTGTGTAGTGGTTTAACCCTGGCTGGGTGCCAGGTGCCCACCAAGTCATTCTATCACTTCCCTTCCTAAACAGGGGAGAGAGAAACATATCAAAAAGCTCATAAGTTGAAATAAGAACAGAGAGATCACTCAGCAAGTACTGTAACAGGTAATATGGACTCAGTAAATCAAACCAATTCTTTCCAAGTTAACAAACAATCAAAACAGTAGGAAAACGAGAACTCAAAATTGCATCTTAAAACACCTTCTCCCACCTCTCACTTCTTCCCAGGTTTCTACCTCCTCCTCCCACCCCCTAGCAGTACAGGAGGACTGGGAAGGGGGGTTATTGTCAGCTCATTGCAGATAAACTTTGCCGCTGCTTCCTCTCATGCAGAGACCTCCTCGCACATGCCCTGGCACAGTGTGGGGTCCTTGCCACAGGAGACAGTCCTCCATAAACTTCTCCAACATGGCTCCTTCTCATGGGCTACAGTTCCTCAAAAACTGCTACAGGGTAGGTCTCATCCATACGGGAAAGAGCCCTTCAGGAACAGACTGCTCTAGCGTGGGTACCCCACAGGGTCACAAGTCCTGACAGCAATCCTGCTCCAGCATGGGCTCCTCTCTTCACAGTTTCACAGCTCCTGCCAGGAACTTACTCCAGTGTGGACTTCACATGGGGTCACAGCCTCCCTCAGGCACCCATCTGCTCTGGTGTGGGGTCCTCCCCAGGCTGCAGGTGGGTCTCTACTCCCCCATGGCCTCCGTGGCTGCAGGGGCAGGGCCTCACCATGGGCTGCACCACGGGCTGCAGGGAAGCCTCTGTTCTAGTGCCTGGGTACCTCCTCTTCTCCACTGACCTGTCTGCAGAGGTATTCTCACTCCCTTCTGCTGCTGCTGCAGTTTAGCACCTGCACAGCAACTTCTTCCCCTTCTCTAACATGTTAATCACAGAGGTGGTACCTCCACCACTAATTAGCTCTGCCTTGGTCAGCAGCATGTCCATCTCAGAGCTGACTGGCAATGGCACCATCAGATACAGGGGAAGCATCTGACAGCTGTAGCCCTCTGCTGGCAAAACCTGGCCACAAAAACCCACTACAGCCCAAAACAAAGCTGATTGCATTTTTCCCCTCTATGTCGTCAGAGATGAGGCAAAAACAGACCAAGGGTTTCGTGCTCTTTCAATCTATTTGACCACGGCTTGTCCTTCTAGTGCATCCTTAGACTGAGGCATGTGGCAAAACACATATGAAATGGCACATATTACTGATAGCATCATTCTTGACCTCTCATGCCTCCCAAATATGACTAGCAGTTCTCATTGAGGAACAGATCCATCTTAATGACCATCTTGATAGGTTCCATACAGCCATCTAACCAACCAAAGTGCTTTCTATCATTGACACAGTAGGAAACTCAGTGATATTTTCTTATGTTTTACATGTGGCCGGTGACTCTCTTTACCATTATGGGGTCTGTCAATATCCCTTGCATCATGTAAGATCTACTGAACCAAAACCAGCTGTCATAAGCCTCGTTTCTTCATGCTTCAAGAGAAGAAACAAAGACTTGTCTGAAAAGCAGAAGGATCTAATAGGACTTCAAGAATGACAAGCACTCAGACAAAGTTAGCTACAACATCGACTTCACTATAAAGCAATGAAAAACATACTAAGTTTCCAAAATAAAAACACATAAGCATTTTTTGGAACCAAAGAATTCTACAGTGATATACATAACTGTATTCCTTCATTCAGCGATCTGATACACACTTCAGTAAGCCCATGTCAGTTTTGAAAAATCGATTGTATAACTGGAAAATAAAGGTTACCGGGTGATTACTTTGCCTCGATAGTATTCCCCTCTACCACCAGATTTCCAGATAGCAAATAAGTCCTTCAGCACTCCAAGAAGTCAGCTTTACATCTCCCATCCAATCAAGCATAATGAATTGCCAACACTAAATGTAAGTATAAGCTGCTGCCTATTACAGATGTCTTTATGTCTCCTACATATACCTCTAATAGCAATCAAATATTGAAGTGCTATCAAATGCTGGTATTGATACTGAAACAAGCAAACTGAAAAAAAAAAAGATACTCACGTAGAAATGTATGATTTTTTTCTAATACCTGTATGCACATATCTGAGGAGCACGGCAACCACTTGCAGGCAATTCTTAATCCAGTCTTTACCAAGCAGTTAGCTCAGGGATAGATTTGGTTACAGCTGTTCCATGTAACACTGAGGACATCTTACTATGTTGAAATGAGTCTTTTAGCTTGGTTTTCCTTCTTTGAACACATTAATAGACATACCTTAAAGCTTAACTATAGCCCTGATGATACCAGTTTGCAGCAGAAGCAAACCCATCAACCTTATTTTCTTGTAGCCCTGATGATACCAGTTTGCAGCAGAAGCAAACCCATCAACCTTATTTTATTGTTCCGAGACTTCACTTGGATCTACACAGCTTGTGACTGGAGATCTGAGAAGTACATTTTGCATGACACATCCTTGCTTTAGTATGAATTGTTTATGTTACTACTCATAAAGTCAAGCAAGAGAAATGAACTGAGAAAGCTCAACAACTTCCTCTTTTGTTAGCAAAACCACCTTCCAGCAAGAATGACACAACTTGGTTACTTACATCTAGCGAATCCTCATTGACCAGGATGAGAGACATACTCTGTGAAATCAGTCTGCAAGAGTACCCTTCAAGAGAGAAAAACAAAAACCACAAGCATTTACTTTTTGGAAGAATATTTAAGGTTTCATTAACCATAAGATAAGCATCTATAGGTCAGAGAATTGACTTTTTGAGTAGTTACTCCTACTAGGCATCTACTGGAAGCATTGCTGAATATGGGACACTCCAACTTGACTATCTTACTGTCAAAACAGACTACATTTTATCTGCATTCCCAAACATATCACTTAAGGTGTTTTAACTGAGAAAAAAAAATGAACTAAATATAGTAAATACAGGCTATAGCCCTACAGCAAAATTGAATATTTCTGTACTTAAGATTCTTTTACAACTACCTTAAATGAGGGCAGAATTGCCTCCAACACATTCAGAATGCACAGTTGCAACCATGCCACATGACTGGAAGCACACATACTGGAACAGTTGGTGCTACCCAGTCCCCTTAGTCCACACTCAGGTCACAAGTCTAAAATGCTTTTGTAAGAGTTTAGTGTGGAAGATCCCGAGTTCCATCAAAACCCACAGATAAATAGAATCATAGAATGGTAAGGTTGGAAGGGATCTTGAGAGATCATCTAGCCCAACACCCCTGCTCAAGCAGGTTCACCTAGGTCAGGTCACATAGGAACATGTCCAGGTGGGTCTTGAAGACCTCCAAGGAAGGAGACTCGATAATCCCTCTGGGCAGCCTGTGCCAGGGCTCCCTCACTCTCAAAGTAAAATAGGGTTTTCTTATGTTTAAATGGAACGTTTTGTTCCAGCTTCATCCCATTACCCCTTGTTCAAAGAGCCCCTACCAACTCCTATAAGCATCAGGCAATTGTACTAAATAACTCTTAGTGCAGGACTAGGATATGAAAGAAAAAGACCAAGCTGACAGTCTGAAGCAACACTCTGAAGGCAGTTCTGTACATTTGCCAAGACAACAAAATTCAAAGCAACTATTCTCAAGTCAGGAGAAAAAAAAAAAGCCTCTTATTTTTGTAGTAGTACAAGCCAGGGACTGTAGTGCCGCTCCATGCCACTGAAGTGTCAGTTCCTGTGCCACAGAATTGTCACTGACACGAGACAGTCATATCCAGGATTACACACACTTGGCATTTACAGAATAAAACAGTTCCATTCTACTTCATACTGAAGACAAGAGACAAATGCAAACTTGCAGACTGACCCCACTGCATTACCCTAAACATTCATGCAAGTTCTCTTGGGATTGGCGTAATCATGCAGCCTCATAAAACAGAACTCATTTATTGGAAGCACATGTCTTATTGATGATCTAAGTTACACAGGAAAAGGAAATACAACAAGTTTGCATTTCTACAGTGCTTCAGTATACAAATGACAGCAAGGTTAAGAAATTTATGTCAAATGAACTGAGTTATCAGCAAGTCTTCTAGTTTTCTTTCAATGGACACTGGAAGCTACTGCAGCATAAGAGTAACATCCCAGTGATGAAAGACTGCAAGGTCAACAAGTTTAGAAGCAGAACAATATAGTCAATGTAAAAGGATGGGAGTATCTCTGTTTCTCACAACAACAAGAGAAAAACTGAGGCATGAATTTATTTGCTGAGGGATTCCCGACTCCTTAGGAAGGCCATACTGGTTCATGAACTACAATGTAAAATAGTTTCCTCAGGCTACAGAATTTTTATAATTGAGCTAGTTTTGTAGGTGTAATCTTGGGTTAACGTGTCTGCATGACTGATTTCTATTAAGAAAGTATATTCCTTCATATTCCTTTGAGGAAGGCACACTTGCATCTGCGATTCTCTGATCTCACATACTGCAAGGCACTTGCAGGCAGTAACTCTGATTACCTGCGCACGTTTTGTTTCTCTTGCATTTTCACATCTGTAGGGAATATGAATGTCAGGTGCAACCTTGCAGACCCACTTTCTTATTTAAACAAGCTAAGGTTTACTTTCTACTGTAGAGAAAAAACCAGAATGACACTGAACTTCCACACACCTATTGGGAAAAGGATGAAATATATTCCAATGAAGTTCAGCCTACAACATGAAACCTTTGCACATAGCCTCTGATTCTGCCTGCAATAAAGTCTTCAGCAACAGTATAGAACTGAGTAATGAAACTTCAACAGGTATAGACAAAACACAAACTTGGAGAAAAAGTCACTTTGCCCCCAAGCTCAAGAACCAGATCCTTATTTTTACTGAGAAGAAAAAGACAATGTTACCAACAGAAGCACATCCCTCCATGTCATGGTTATTCTTTCTCCCAGGGAATGGCAACAGCCTTGTGTAGCAGGCTGTTACAAATTCGGTCTAACAAATGCAGAAGGGTTTTATAGTAGCATTTGACTGGAATAGCTGCAATAGCAAGCTGTAATTTCTGAACTGCAGCTCACTGTTTCATTTCACTCCTTGCAAAACAAGCGAAATGCCACTTCACAAGTGGCACTGGAAAAAAAAAACTGTGGAAAACAAGAGTTGCTCTGCTGTATATCTTGGAATTTAGTCAGAAGAACTAATGCTGAAACTGAGGTTATTTTGCATCTTGTCATCACGTGAAACAGAACAGAGATCAAGGTAAGAATAGAGGAATATCAGTCAAGCCTAACAACAGTTTATAGGAAACCCGTACATTACATCCAATTTCAGGACTATGCAGGTATTTAAATCTAGCATTAGGATAAACTGGCAAATGTAAGGTTACCAAGGACACATTTTACAGTTTTAGAATAGTTATTACTGGTGGTACAAACATGGCAACCAAAAATACATTAACATCAGGGCATATTTTTCTCAATGCTTCTGAGTAGAGTAAGATCAACTGCTGGTTCAAAGGCAGATATAAAGTGTCTATCCACACCTGTGAGTTGGTATCAAGCTCTTTAATTTAAAAGTCTGAATAAAAGTCCATGAAGCAGATCAATCAGGTACTTCTGGGACCTGCCTTCCTTCAAGTGTCCTGGGAGAAAAATTGAACTGGAGTTCAAGATCATAGCCCACAGGCACATTCGTACTGCAGGCATACAGAACCCAGCATCTGAGTCAGGAATTATTATCCTCTGTGTTTTGAGAGGGCACAGATATCCCACTTAAACTTCTCTCAGGGATAGTGAAGCATGCTGGCATTACTTCAGTTCACTCAATTGAAAGAAAATAAAATAAAATCCCAATTCGCCATAACAGCAGTGTCCTTACCTCTAAACTGGAAAGATATGGGATTGATGAATGGATTGTTAGAGGTGTAAGGAATTGGCTGGATGGTTGCATCCAGTGAGTTACAGGCATTGGCTCAGCTTCCATGGAGAAACCAATAATGGGTGGATGTTCCTCAGAGATCAGTCCTGGAACTAATATCATTTAGAATCTTCATTGATGGCAGACAGTGGCATCAAAGGTACTCAGTAAGTTGGCAGACAAGTCCAAGCTGAATGCTACAGTTGATTTGCTAGAGGGAAGGCAGGCCATCCAGAGAGAGTTTGACAGGCTCCAGGACTGGGCCAGTGAAGAACCTCAACACGACAAAGTGCAAGATCCTGAACCTCTGTTGCAGCAATCCCAGATATCAAATCAGTACAGACTAAGGGATGAATGGATTGAGATCAACCCTTTTGTCAAGAACCTGAGCATATTGATGGATTAAAGAATTGGACACAAGACCAATTTTTTGCACGCGAGATCAAAGAGACCCCACCAGGAGTACAATATCTAGCTCTGGGGACCCCATCAAAAGACAGATGTGTATCTAGACAAGAACATCCTTATCACTTGCATTACTACCAGCTGGCACATGGCTGAGAGCAAGGTGAATCACTAGTTTTCAGAGGTCAAGAACACAAGAGACAGACACATGATTCTTTGGTATTCAGAATTTGCAAGAGGAAGCTGGAAGAACAAAGTACTCCAAGTCCTTGGGGCAGCTGCCAAGTCTTCAAATATCCCTCAATACATATGCATATCCATACAACAAGCCAAGGTCTATAAGGTAACCCACTCACACAGTGAGAAAGTGAAAACATTTAAACTCCCCAGATAGCATATTTGCACCTGAATCAAAGCTTACGGTATGGACTGGGTTTTAAATTGAATATTTATTATAGTTTTAATGGGTTACGTAGAAAAACTGGTAGTGTTCCATGTTTGCACTTTGAAACCAACTTGAATGTGATGTTAATTAAGCTCCAGAGTTTTACTACCAAATTATATGCTAAACAAAGATTGTACACTATACAAAGAAATGGTTTACAAGTTGAAAAGATTAAGTATCTTCCTTACAAGCTGCTATTGATAGAACAGTTTTAGAGACAAGCTGGAAGCTTGCCTCCTACACAGCCTTCCAAGTAAGAAATTGTTACAAAGTTCATTTACTTGTATTCAGGCTAGCTGCTTTCAGTTGATATCTAAACTTATTTCAAGTATTTATTCCAAAATCTGTAGCTACATTTTTATAACTATCAAAAGATAAAGCTTCTGTCATCTCGAGATGACTACTGCTTTTCAAGAAAGCAAAACGTGCAGTTAGTGACTCAAACCAGGTAACCAGCATTTAAATTGTCTACTTGAGCCATCCACCTTATTTCTACAGATCAGTTCAGCAAGTTATTTCATCTCTTGGTACCAACTTCAACATAAAAGCTACAAGAAACTTGATTCCATTTTGATAATTGATCAAAAATACTACTCACAGAATCAGTCATGCAGATTACACCCTGAAATTCCCTTAAGCCAATCAAAGCAGAAAAATAATATATCAAGTAACAGACAAAAAATAGCACTACTCCAAGTTTTGCTAAAAGGTCATCTTCAGTTCAGTTACAGGGCATCACAACTCTTCAAGGAGGAGCCTGAAATAAACCCAGACCCATATACATGTACTTGGATATGTAAAGTGCTTCAGTGGTCATTTTCTTCATATAATTAGGGAATCTTGAAGTTAACATGAGCTTGACAAGGCTGAATTAGCTCCTTCAGCAGAAGGCAGCCTATGCTGTTAAGACTCCCCTTAACCTATACCTGCACCTATAAATAGAATAACCTGCAAGCTTAAGTGCAACCATGGTTGGCACTTTATGGGCACACTAGAGACGGTGGCATAGCGTTGTAGACTTAAGAAACCAGATGAGCATCATTCGGTTCTCCAACATGTCAGCCAGAGTGCCACTCCACCTCTTGCCATCTCTGGGCAGATTTACACATTAGGAATTAAAATCATCAGAAATAATACAAGAGCATCATGACACTATATTGCTTAGGATGCTATATTTAAGAGATCTGGGATGTCATGGGAGGTGTGCTTGTATCATGATCTGTTCTTTACTAGGTGTTTAGCATTCAGTTAAAGATCTAGATAGGACCTCTCCTAGGAGCCTATTGGCAATGTGTGAAGTGCTATAGCACAACAGCAGCCTAGGTAGAGCTCACAAACCAGCATTTCAAGGACTGCAGCATTCGGTGACAGCACAAGGTACTGCTACTACCCAGGCTGGCCACACTGCAAGCATCCACAGTGGAAAAAAAAGGCTAAAGGATCCAAGTCTTGAGGACTTCTAGATCTACTTAGGTAGCACATCCAGTGCAAGACTAGCTCAACATCAGAAGTGCTACAAAGCAACATTCAGATGCAGTATCACTGAAATTAGAGTGCACACCTGCAGTTCAGCCCAGGCTTATGTAAATTACAAATAGATTTGGGTATATAAGTTGATTTCATCAGATACATTATGACATAAGAGGCACCTAATATTTAAGGACTACTTCTAATAACAAACATATAGTGCTAAAACCCCTCCAGTTTCATGCTGCAAAAGTCTCAGGTATTCAGATAAACACCTATGCCTGTAGGTATGTTACTCTTCCATTACATCAGTAGCCAAGCACAACTACCTGGTAATACTTTAAATCATATTTTCTGATCATATTATTGCTAGATTATTTTGTCTGCATTACAAAGTGTAGTTTGTAAGCTAAGATGCATCAGCAAGTTTGAAACAAGTATATGCATATTGCGTCTTGATAAAACCACTTGTAAACTCTATCCATGCACTCAATAGCAGCAATACACTTCCACTAGCAATCACCACATACTTAATTACAGATGACTCTCAAGGTGGCAGCAAGAGCAGTTATTTAAGCATCCACCTGCTTTCACAGACATCATTTGCAAGAAGTTGTAAGCTATATGCTTTGTATTACCATATTTCCCATCATATCCAAGTCCAGTAAGGTAATAAAAACAAGCTGTAGAACCATTTGACATAGTGCACAGTGTAACTGAAACAATAGTCTGGCTATCTATTCACTCTACACAAGAATTGCACTTAACTAACAATAGAAGTGTTCTTTTTGCCTTGAAGTTGAACGCAGTCTGACACTCAAAGCAAGGACCTCATTCCAAGACTCCCCTTCTCCAAAGTGAAGGCTACAACATACCTGCCTGCTATCAAGGAACCATTCTATAACAAGTAGGTCTGATTTTATTTAAAACCTCACACAGCAGATTGAGCCTGTAACTTGCTTCACATCAGACAAATTCAGAGTAACCAGAAAGATGGATACCTATGTTGAGAGCTGTTTCCTGTTTGTCCCCTGTCAGAATCCATATCTTAATTTCCGCCTTCATTAGAGTGGCTATTGTTTCAGGAACACCTGCTTGCAGGCGGTCTTCAATGGCTGTAGCTCCAAGAAGCAGTAAATCCTAGGAAAGAGAATTTGAGGAATTATTTTTCCTATGATAAAGCTCTGTTTGGAACAGACTCAAAAGAGAATTGAAGACAGCATGTTGTGCCTCATTGTCAATACAGCATTTTGACAAGTAACATACACTCAAGTAAGTTTCTGGCATTCAATTCACCTCTCAAGAGGTACAACTTCAATAGAGTGTTTCTGATCAAAAAGATGGCAATGCTTCAAAAGCAATTAATTGAAAGTACACAACTGCAAAGCTAGCCTATGGATGAACATACATACTAAGAATTTTACTAATCACCACAGCAACATGATGAGTGGTCACAGTTTTTGTACTTCTTGAGTTCACAAAACAAAAGTCACCTGAATTCACATCATTCAAACTAATTTCCCTCCCATAAAATGTACATACAGACTGGATACAATCACTCAAAGCAAAAATTATTGCAACTATTTATGAACATAATCACTACACTTGTGTAAAAGAAGTGGTATGAACATGAATCAATCTAAGTATCTCTAGTCTACCCACAGATGCATGCCAGAAAAATATGTCTCATACAACAAGTTTAATAACAGCTGACTTAGCCATATTCTTATGCAATTGTAAAGCAATAGCTTGAAGAGATTTGGCCATGTTACAGGAAAAAAAAGGCAGACAAAAATACCTATAAAATAAACCTTGTCAAAAGACAAGCTACTCAGCACATGTTAACTTTAAAAGCATCTTAATGATTCCTTAGACATGTGAAGACCTTACTTTTAAAATAAACTGATACAAACTGAGTTTAGTTATACTGTATCATTTCAAGAATTGAACAGGAAAAGTAACAGCTTCTACTCTCTGTAGGGACAATAGATATTCAAAACAAGTGAAAACAGATTAAGTGAACAGTAGTAGTTAGAGAAGAGTTGGTGGCGTTCACCCTGGAGAAGACAAGACTCTGGAGGGGTTTACTGTGGCCTTTCTTTCTATAAAGGGGGCTTCTAAAATATGGAGAAAGATTGCCTGGCAAGACAAGGTGTAATTGTTTTAAACAGAGAGGGCAGATGTAGATGGGACAGAAATAAAGGATTTTTTTCTCAATACAGGTGGTGAGGCTCTGGAACAGGTTGCCCAGAGAGACCATGGATGCTTCATCCATGGAAATATTCAAGGCCAGGTTGGATGGAGCATTAAGCAACCTGGTCTAGTAGAAGATGAACCTGACTATGGCAGGGGATTGGAACAAAAGGGCCTTTAGTAGTCCCTTCCAACCCAAACAATGCTAAGATTCTATAAAGAGGGCATCAGAGCAGCTCCTCCTTGTTTGCATCTATGAATGCATGAAGAACAAATAGGAAAACTGTTATTCGCACAAGTGTGTAAACAGGCATTAGTTACAGATCTTGACAAGTTGTGTTATGAGATATTCAGAGCTAGTAAAGACACAGAAGTCATTTGCTTGAGTACTCTTTAGCCTCCTGAATAAACATTAGCCCTATAGATGAAAAGATTTAAAGGTTAAAAATGGAATTCAAGCGTGCAATTGTAGATTGCCTTTTATTCCCCAAATCAATTGTTTAGCAGTTAAACACCACAGGGATCACAATGACTAGTAGCTACTGTGCCTGCTGAAGCCCACAGGTGTACAGGTGGGGAAGTCAGGCAGTTAAAGTGTGTTTCCACCTGTAGTGTAATTCAGTGACCTCAACACTCCAACTGACAAAGTGTTTCTTCCACTCTCATTTGAGCTCTTAGATGAAAAACTGGTCTGTTGAAAGACATCCTATTTTATGTTACAGACATAATTCAGTTGTATAACAAGAAATGCCTACAGACCAGATAATTTAAGCTGGGAAACATCAGCTCTAAAAACAAAAAAAAACTCACCATGACTGAAGTTTCAAGTGAAATTCCTTGCTCCTTGGTACAAGAAGCAAAAGACACAGCATCAGGAAAGGATTGCATTGGATATTTCTGACCAACAGAGCACCAAGTCCAAAACTGCAGTTCTACAAACCACTTAGGAATCCTCCTTTTAAAAGACACTATATTGTGAAAGGAGGCAGAAAGCAGACAACCAAAAACGATCTAATGTTTGAGAGAATATTTTTAAGTAAGAGAATCAAAACATGTTCAGTTTTCACCCCAGTGAAAACAGTAGAGTACAAGAGCACAGTTCACAATACAGAAAGCTGAAAGAAGCTATGCAAGCCTACAGATTTACTGTGACTGACCAACAGAAAGACTTCAGATGTTACTTGAAAAGAGAGACCCAACCTTCAGCTAAAGAGCTATTGAAGTTTTTTGTTACCTTATTTTACATCCTAGTCTTGACCTCTTTCCCTCTTCTGCCTCAACCAACTTCAACAAACAACAGCACTCCAGAAATTAAGTTGCCTTGTAAGTATTAATGAAGAAATAAATTCAAGTTCCAAGATTGTTTTCAAGAAACCATTAAATGAGACTGAAATAATTGCAGCAAGGGAAACAGGAGAAGGACCAACAAGGCAGTGAAAAATACATTGTCTCTTACTGTTGACATCAACATTTTATTCAGTGTTGAATTGGAGTGTTGCAAATTGGTGCTCCATTACCTGCTTTCACTTCCCAATTACTGAGTTCTGCCATTTGCATGGAGAGCAGCTTTTCACCTTTTTTCAGTCCCTACCAACTACAAGCCTCATTTAGTACTTCATTTTGTCTACAACAGCATTCAAAAAACTTGGACTGTGACTGCTGTATGAAAAGGAACACATTTATCTTCATATCCTGGTATGTTGGAACTTGGTACAACACAACAATTTTATAAACCATCAATTTACATCAACCTTACACAGGACAGCAAGATAAAAGAGTGTGAGAAGTCTTACAAGTAGCAATAACCTTTTGGACAAGGTCATTTCCGATTCATATATTACAACTTGAAAAGTCCAAGGACCATACAGATTGTCAATTAAAAACACCATTTCAATTATTTATGAATAGAATTAACAGTTCATTTTACTTATTGAAGCCCAAATCCCATCGGAAAAAAACACAAGAAAGGGAACCTATGCGATCATCCAACAAGTACCTTCTGTTTCTTACCTTCTCAATGATCTCATAGCATTCCTCCAGCTTCTGAGTTCTGTCTTTCAGAACCGTACTAGATTCATTGTAGACATTCAGCCACTCTTGGTAAATGTTTTCTGAGAGATCTGCATAAGCAATGCACAAAGTCCTCAAACCTACAAAACAGAAGACAGCCATTAAACAGTGAAACCACATTAAATATCAGCAAATTGCGAATGCTTTAATGAATGCTGAACTTTAACCTTCTTACTAGAAACACAGGAGCTTTTAATATACACTGTTAAATGCTGAATTCCAGAAAAATCTCCCTGTATATTTTTAAAGCATTTGTGTTTCCACAAATGTAAAACAAAAGCCTGGCTCATTTAGGTCACTAATGTTGGTGCAAATGAAGAGACGTCCAACTAGCAGTAACTTCCCCACAATTTTCTGTACTGCAACCAAGCCATACTGAAGTAACAAAAGTGTCATCTTTAATCTCTTTAGTTCAAGTAAGAAAGCAAGCTTGGCTTTAATGCATTTGTGAAGACAACAAATTACAGAACTGCTTGCCTACTAAGATTACAGATAATCTTTAAATATCCTGCATTGCCCATGTCTTCTTTTAGAAAGGCTGTTTTCTCCTTCAGTGTATGCATGTAGCTCACATGAATAATGAGATTTACATACACACAAAGAAATAGAGAATAGTGTTTGTGAAGTATGAAAAGCATTTTATTAGGCCACTGACAAAAATTAACATACAGAAGTAGTGATTTCTTTTCTATGGCATAAGCCAAGCAGAAAAGCACATATGTCATAAAACACAAAAGTTCTGTTACTGGGAATGTGGGAGTTTTTTTGCAAAAAACACTTTTCAAGTAAGGCTAAAGACAGCTTTCCAATTTAGGGGAAAAAAAAACCCACCACATTGGATCATGGTTGTACTATAATGCAAATATTCTAGTGCAGAAAAAGGAACAAAGCCAAGTACTTCCCTAGGAATGAAGGCATTACATCCATAAAAGTCTTACCAACTATGTCTGATCGTGTGATCTGCCTTCGTTTTCCAGGCTTGTCAGCACATTCAGTTTATCACTCTGTTTCATAATGCCAGGAACTGTCCTGCTTCTGTTTGATTTTAGTGGTGAAGGGGATTTTTAAAGGAAAAGATGGAGTTCTGGGTACCCATGATGAAGGGAAAGGGTGTAAGTTTTACCACTCAGAATATCTTAATTATATTGAAATTAGAGATGCTTCACCAGTCTAAGTCATATACAAATTTCTTTGGGCTTAACGTTAATCACACAATCATAGAATGGTAGGGTTGGAAAGGACCTTTAGAGATCATCTAGTCCAACCTCCCTGCAGAAGCAGGTTCACCTAGATCAGGTCACATAGGAACATGTCCAGGCTGGTCTCGAAGACCTCCTAGGAAGGATTATGCTAGAGTTGTTCATTTGCTGATTACACACTGTTTATCTTCATAACCCTCTTATTTGGCCCTGCAAAGCCTAAGCAGTGCAGAACATGCTGCAAGTGATTTGATAAACTGAGTTCTCAGCACACGCCATTTCTCTTACCTTCTGTTGCGAAGTATTCAAGATGGCACAGTGTTTGCTCCATATACTGGGAATCTTTCGAAAGCCTCTCAAAAATTACATTATCCTATTAAAATCAAATTAATTACAACAGGGTAAGTCTACCTATGAAGTTTCCATTTGTTTATTTACAGGCTCAAGTGAAGTAATTCAAACAGACTTGCTAATATCATAACCCAAGACTGTATTTCAAGTAATACGTTTGAGTTAGAGACTCCAGTTTGAGTAAGTCATCTCAGTTGTGCCCAGTGGCACAGATACTGTACCCACTTTAAATGGAGACGAAAGTACAGTCTGTCCTCCACCTCTCTTTCATTAAAGAGTCCCCATTACTGGGCAGTACAGAATACTCCTGTCTGAACTACTAAGCGCATATATCAACTTTCAGAGAAGTGTCTGGTGTTGTTCAGTACACATTGTAGATCCATGCAGAAGAGCTTGCAATTTTTTCCATGAAAGATTCCTACTGATGTTAAAAAAAAAAAGAAGGCAGACACACTGATTACATTCTATCACAGAAATCTCTCAGAAACAACCTTCCTCTTGCAGCAACTTTCTTGATCACTAAATCAAAAAGTAATTGAGAAGACCTAGGTAACCGCAGCAATCAAAATCCAGTATCATCACCTACATAGAGTCACTGGATTTTCCTCTATAAGTACCAGAACAACTTACTACACAAATGTAAACTACACAAGCCTCATCTTTACTCAAACACATACTCTGAGGCTCCATCAACAGGTCTATATGTAACATTGGTTCAAGAATGGCATACAAAACCAAGTTCTCTATGAAGGAAGTGACAGGATGGAAGATGACTATCAGAATATTGGAGAGTTCAGGCAAAGCCGTCAGATAATTTACAGTTTAGATGAGTGGTGGATGCATCTGTACATACATGCCAAAACATTAGATTACACTACACACTACAGCCTTTTTGCTCTGTTAGACATCTGAGCCTGCTCATATGGAAGACACCAGGATTTTTTTTTACTACAAACTCTCCTGTTCTCCTTCAACTTCCACTGCCACACTTCAAAAATCAGTGTGAACTTTGGCACAGTATGAGCAAGAAGCAGCTGCAGATCCATGTAGTCTTACATAGGCATATAATTTAGATGTACTGCAAAACGACAGGGGGCTTAGTTCACTACCACCACACCAGCATGAAGCCAGCACATCTTTACCAAATTAGAGGGGAGTTGAACTGAAGCAACAGGGCAGTGCACCCAGGCCTATACATCAGGACAAATTCAAGTAAAACAGATCCTTAACAGAAGTCAGAAATAGTTTTGCCTGTTACAAAAAGCCAACTTCATGATTTTCCATTGAAATTAGAACCACTTTCTGGCTGTGGCCAGGGCTAGTTTTGCAGTCTTTGTACTTTGCTAAGTTATTGCTCATCAGTGAAGAAAGAACAAACAACATGGTGCAAGTCATGATGACAAATAACAGCAGGTGCAGAGATGCAAGACAGTTAGATCATGAGTCAATCACCTGAGAACAGATTTTCATTACAGATTCAGATAAAAGCATTTAGTCCAGCTCCTAAACTGCTGCACAGCTGGGTGAAATCCTAACTTGGCTTAAAGGGAACTGCTCCCATTAGTTGCAGCATTTCAGCTAGGCAATAGAAAGCCTAGCTATCTTCCTGCCTGCAAAAAGAGTCAGAGGAGGAATTAAAGATCTCTTAAATCACTTGGCCCAGAACAGAAAGCCAACAAGTATTGTATGAGATTTGAAATGCCAGCATCAGCCACAGCTGTTGCAACAATAACTGGTAGTGTTCCCTGTCCATTAGGTAGTATAATTACTTACAGCTCCTTTGCAGTAGAGACGTAGCTGTCCTGCTGGAGTTCGAACAATCACTGACATTCTCTTCCTGTTGCTATTGAAAGAGAAATATTTCTTTTCATTATTCACACTGATGAAGAGTAAGCCCTGTTCTAGCAGTGAATTTTCTTGCACATGCTTAGTGTATCTGAGAGATCAAGTGAGATGTTGTTACTTAAGACTCCACAATTCTCAACAGTAAAGAAATATTCAATTGCCCATTCCCAGCACCTGCCCTACACCTCCCACTGGCAAGCACTCAGACTTGAACCCAAATGTGAGACAGGATCTTGAGAAAAGCAAGATGGCACAAAATTACTCTTGAAAGCACAGTCATTTCTCAGCTTTTCCTTCTTCCTCAAGCAAAATCATTTTGAATACTCTGACTATAAATTGACTCTTTAGAGCTGAATATGTATTAATTACTGGCATAAGAGATATTGAAATAACAACCCATTGACAAGGCAGCATAATCACCATAGGAACAAGTAAAAAATGGTACAGACTAGCTCTTGACCTCCACTACACATTCTTTGTATTACTCTAATTGGATCAATACAGATCTTTCAAGGTCCCTTACAACCATGGAGATTCTGTGATTCTGTGAGTTGCCATCATTGGCTACTCACAACTATTCTCTGCAACATCAATACAGTTAGGACTATATACAACAAAATCAGACCCTCTGAGCAAGGGAGTACATCAAGACAGTCAAGTTTGGGAGAGGTTTTTAAAATCATGGTAAGCAACGCCACACTGTACACAAGTGTTGAATAATGGACAAAGGTAAGGATTTAATTTTTTGAAGATCAATTTTGCCATTTCATTCATCAATCTCTCCTGTAAAAAAAAAAAAAAAAACAAAAAACCAAAAAAACCAAAAACCCACACAAATAAGAGCCAGAGGGAAGTAAATCAACTCAAGAGAATCCTCAAGAACCTTAGTTTCACGTTCAAAAGGAATTTCTGTAAATTCTCTTCCTTAGAAAAAGAGGACTCAGAAACATCTTCCTTCCTAATTCCTTTCTTGCCAATATGTACAAACAGATCAGAGCACAAAGCGATCTTCCTCTTCCCTCCCAAGTTGCTCAGGGAGATCTAACACCTTTTCAGAGCTCAAGAGCCATTTGTGACTAAGTAAGCTCCTGGCACATATGATCAGACAAAATCATCCTTTCTGAAGTAAGCCTGGAAGGATAGCACTTAATTATGCCCAGAATTTCTGCAGCAAGCTAGTAACATGGGGAAAACTTCCATATGCTTTTTGAAATCTAATTATAGGAGCTTTCTCAGTGGTCAATAAGGAAGTTGCCACACATAGGAAAAAAATTTAATCAGCATTTTCTACCAGCACTGAATGTAGGCTACACATACTCCTGTCTATGGATACCAGGGAATCAGTCAGCTAGTCAAAAACCCTTAAGAACTTCTCTAGCACCTTTTTAGATATTCCCACAAGTAGCTTGAGTAGTTACTTTCTGAATGAAGAAGGGACAAGTAATTAAGAGCAATCTTCAACCAAGCAACACACAAGTAAAGCTGCCTACTCAAATCTTCCCTGACTTCAGTTTTGCATACTACTCTAGACCAGAACCAGCCAACTCGGATGGCAAACAGCCCAGCTTCCAAGGCTTTAAGCCACAGTAAGAATAGAAACAACAACAGAAATATCTGCTAAGTACCACGCAAACTAACAGAATTTTATCAACTGACAAAGTAAAAGCACTTTTTATCATCTCCTGTGATTTAGGGGCCCAATTCATCACAGGAAGCTTCCTGATATCCAAGCACTAACAAGCTTGACAAGTTAGGGGTGTTTGCAAAGTTTTGTTTTTCACAGATGGGGGGGTTCTTAAAAGTGGTACCAAAAAGCCTTCCATCTGGAGATTCCACCAATTCAAAACCAAATAATTGACCAAAGCACTACAGAAGTGCAATCTCAATTTCCAAGCACATTCTTGAAGTAGACAAGTGAAAAATCAATGAGGCACAGAGTGACATCTCCAGCACAGACTTCTCAGAAAGACACAGAGATGAAGTGGCAGGGGAGAGCTTCATGCTCACATGCCAACAAGCCCCAGTTTGTGAGAAACTATTTTGTACCAGGAACAGGAAAATGGAAAGGCAGGGCAAAGCTAAGAAACTCCAGCCTCTCCACTGCATCAGCTGAACCTTTTTATTCTAGATAATACATTTACAAAAATGGTTTTCTTGTCCTCCTGCATTCAGTATATTAGAGGAACACTTACCTGGAAAACTCCAGCACGTTAAGAATTTCAAAGGTTTTTTCTTTTCCAAGCTGCAAACGAAAGCATGTATTATTATAAAGATAACCTACAATAAATGTGTGAAGGTGACGGTGGTTGAAGCACCTTTGTATATGCGTCCCAGTAGTAATGAACTGTGGCACTAGCTCCCTCTGCTGGTATAAGTTATGAAGAGCCCTATTTAAAGAAGGTGTCTGGAATTGCAGCATCCTCTGTTTACTATTTCTACACCATTTCAAGAAAATATTCTCTTAGTCTAGAAGGATAACTTCCTACGTATGTTTAAGCTAAATATTTACTTCTCAACAGCTATCAACCAAAACACATATTACAGACTGTGAGCATTACTCCAAGTTAAACATGCCATCAGATTTAACACTAAAACCTTTGTTTGAACTGCTTTGGTATTTCTTTTATATGAGTTTATAAACAATAGATTTTTTTTTAATGGGAAAAACTGAGGAGTTACAACTGTTTTCTGGGGTTGATTATGATCAGCCCAAGGAAGGAAAAGGATTTAAAGCATTCTTTGTCTTTGCCATTCCTGTTATCTAACAAATAGAAGGAGCAGTGTGAGTTACTGAAGCCTAGGAACTCCAGTTGTATTTGTAGAATATGGTTCAAAGAACAGCTGTAGCAAAACCCATTCACAGTACAGGATTATGTCTTATGAGGCACATGCCAATTCATCAATAGTCCCAAAACTCAAAGCCATCTCCAACCCATGTTACATACGCTGACACAGATGTAAGCAATAAGGAGAAACAGGAACCTCTGAGAGTCACAGCTCTCGTTGCTTGCTATAAACTGACCACGAGTGCAGCTAGTCTTGTATATTAGGAGTATAAAACAAAGTAAGGTGGGCCTGGGTCTTCCTGTGGAAGAAAGGGCAGCCTAGACAGCTGCAGATGACACTGCTCATTCTAAGCTCTTCCCCTCGAACTAAGCAGTTTTCCAAGCAGCTGTAAAAGTTTGTGACAAGTCCTAGAAAGATATATGTTAACTGCTTAGCTTGGCAGTGTTCCACAAAACCTCAAAGTGAATGCACCTGTGAGGAAGGACAAAATACATCCATTGTTCTTAACAAGCACTCTACTACATATTTCAGAAACACAAGTTCAGATCTTAGGTAGACCTATGTAAATCCAGAGCCACTTTATCTTGGATTGTGGCTTAAGTCCGGATGTGACCCCATGAGTTGAAGGCTTCCCCATGTCAACTCCAATCCGTTAACTACACACCCCTGCATATCGACCCTTTAAAGCAGATGCACCTTCTAAAGATCTTCATAGGAAAAAATCCATTTCAATTCAAGACATCAAGCATTTAGAAGCACAACAGGCATTAAACAATAGCAAAAAAAAAAACACCTCTCTCAGACATGTGCTTCCTTCTGAATTCCACGTGCTCATCTGTACTTCCCAGACACAGGAAATATTGTTCAGGTACCACTGCTGTCATTTCCCATATAATCTTGCAACTTCCTCTGGCCCATGTCATGCAGAAAGGCAGACAACTTAGCACCAAGAATTGGTTAAGACATGTTCTTCCAGTCTGTGAAAGCCTTTTACTTAAAAGCTCTGTTAAGAACCCACGAAGAGTACACACGAGGAGATAATTTTGCTCTGCTTGAGCTTGGCTGTCAGGGCCATGCACATCTCCCACTTACCGCATCAATGATAACTGAATGTGGAGTCCGTCCTGTGAAGACATAGCCAAGTTTTTTTGCTCCTTTAACTAACGCCCCTTCATCTGCCAACACAAAAAAAGCACTTAAGTTTAATCTGATACATAGAAGAAGCCTGCAAAGCCCATACTTGAATACACCACACTGCCAAAATAAAGACTTTCCCCCATGTACTCCCACATCTGTAGGGCTGCCACAATAGCTCTGCACACACTTCCACAAGAAATCCTGCAAAGGCCATGTAACATCAGCTACACAAACCTCATACTCTATCTGCATAAAACTAACTTCTGAAACACTAAACTCTATTGTTGTGGAGGTGTCATACTTTTCTACATGAAACACCTGTTCTGAAAGCAAGATCAAAGCTGCATTACTCTAAATTCCTACAACACACATTTAATCCATTTCCTGATCTA
Source organism: Urocolius indicus (assembly GCA_013401255.1). Classification (NCBI taxonomy): domain Eukaryota; kingdom Metazoa; phylum Chordata; class Aves; order Coliiformes; family Coliidae; genus Urocolius; species Urocolius indicus. The sequence continues at coordinate 8,871 of WBNH01009331.1, read as the reverse complement.
AAAGCACTAAGTTTAGGTGCTACAGAAGTAAGTACAGCATTTTTATCTGGAGACTGAACTGAGCAGTGTCATTAAGAGCTCAAATAACTCAACTGAAACCAGAGGCAACACTTTGTCCTCTAGTATGTAGTTACACAGCCCCATTAAGGAGCATTAAGCACAACCACCATCCAAGTGAATTTAGTCCACAGCTGAAGCCACCCTAATGGATCTGCAGCTCCCTTGGTCTCGCCATGGTTTGTCAACACTGACTGCTGTTGCCTTACATGGGCTGTTTATTGAACTCTTCAGACAAATCAAAAAGCTGCTGCTTTATCACACAATACATCACTACAATTACTCCAGACACATCCATAGAAATGCAGGCAAATTCTATGTGGAACAAGGCTCTACTATTCTGCATTTTGGCCCCGTGAATCTCTTTCAGTACCAATGTGCTGCCTGAAAAAAGGAATAAATAGGTGGAGGGTAGGTCCAAACACAGCCAAGACACTGTCCTGTGTTGTATTATGTCACATATCAGCATCTTGTACCTGTATAAAGCAACATGGGAAGCTACTACATGAAGAAAAACAGTCTGCATTCAAATAGAGCAAGTAACTGTTTATGCAGAAACAAACCAGAACTTCCATAGGTCAGCTCTATGTAGGGAAGACAAGTGACTCAAAACTTGACTTTTGCTTTTCACCTCTGCAGAAGCAAGCCAGACAAGAAAGTCCCATGAGAGCAAGAGACATCATAAGCCTACCCTAGCTCTGCGAAATCATGAACTCTGCAGTTTTGTATTAGGCATTCCAAAGCAGTGTGCACTTGTAACAGAAGATACCAGATGTACTGCTAATATGATGGAAGACATTCTACTTTTACATCAGACTTTACAGAAACTTCTTGACCTCCCTTTAATCTCCATCCAGACAATTCTACTCCCTCACTCCTTCCCTCCCCAAAATGAGAGCAACAACTAACCTGGAGAGGAGGCCTGGTAGATTATTGTATTTCCTTGTCTCTCAGGGACGACAGTATGACACACAGCCAGTAGAGTGAGGAACTCCTGTATATGCACAGCGCTGGGCTAGACAAGGCATCAGGAGAGTCAGGTTTAGTATTACACACAGAGAGGCAGCTGTTCACTAGCCTAAGACCACCTCTTGTGTATCACAGCCAAAAAAACCATATTCTGTTCTCCATTTCTTGTTCTCCAGAACAAGACAGCACAGTTAAGGGCCAGCATTAATGAACTAGAGTTCTAACAATGAAGTTACACAGAGCTGGGAAGCCAGAATATATCCCTACCCCCCAAATACGAAAACATTAGTTCTGTAGTACCCCAAGCTTCATATAGTCACGTCTGCCACAAGACATTGGTGACAAACAAGCAGCAGAAAATACTCCTTTAGTAGCTTCCACAACAGCTTTCAGTAGACTGACAGCAACCAAACCAGAAACTAATTCATTGTAACTCTACCCTTAGTGATGAAAATTCAGAGCTGATAGCAGCTGATGACAGTAAAAGGCAACATCTTGTGCCCTTACACAACAGAACATCATCCAGCCACACAGAATTCTGATCAACGGTCCCTTCATGTTCAGCATCATGAGAACACACAATATAAAACATACTTCAGAGACTGTCCAGTCCCCAGTCCTCACATAGAGAGACATCATGTCTACAACTCAGCAAAGATACTATGAGGCTAAAATCATAGGTGCCTGCTCAGCAAATTCTGGCTACTGTATATACAGCAACTTGAAATATCTAAATCTGTTCCAGGGAAGGTTTAGACTGGAGATCAGGAAGAACTTTTTCACTGTGAGGGTTGTTAGACACTGGCACAGGCTGCCCAGGGAGGTGGTGGAGTCCCCATCCCTGGAGATATTGCAAAGCCATTTAGATGAGGTGCTGAGGGACAGGATTTAGTGGTGGACTTGGTAGTTTGAGGTTAGTGGTTGGACTCTATCTTAAAGGTCTTTTCCAAAAGAAATTATTCTATGATTCTGTGAAATAGAGTCCTCCATCCTACTTTTCCCCCCTTTCTGCCCCTGCTTCTGGCATAGAATTTCACTTTGTCAGGAATGGTATTCCGCTGCCCAGCTCAGAACTTGCCATCCTAACTTCATGCATGGTTCATACAGGCCTTTAAGACACTTGGCTTAAACAGCTGAAGTGAACATATGCTCCCCTTCACCAAGTCTGCTAGATCTGTAACATACACAGTTGGTAGCATCAAAATCTTACATCACAGTCATCATTTGCTCAGTGACTGAGTCAGAAATGAACTTTGCAGTTCTACCTTTGCAGGAAGCCGTACTTGACTTGGTGAACTCACAAAATTTTTCCATATGAAACAATCATCTAGTTCCCAAAGTTTCCATTAGCAAAGTGTGTTTTACATACATTCTGTCTTAACCACTATGTCACAGCCACTAAAAACTCAGGAGCACTACAGGAGCTGTTACCACAAGGCCAGGCCAAAACCCTACTAATGTAATACTAAAACCAAGATCAGATGGACAAGAATCCTACAAGATTCTAGTAACAGGATACAAGTTGTTTTGAACAACTAAAATATACTTCCACACAATTTATTATGCTAGGGGAGACCAGAAAGCTACACCACAGAAAAAAGGCTGCAATGTCCAAACAAAACTTTTTCAAGTGAAAACTACACGCCACCAAAAATTCTGATGTGAAAGACTTGCAACACTACCTAAAACGCAGCACACAGTTATTTTACAAAACCCTTCAATCACACAGAAGTACTGAGACATTATTTCTCACAACTTGGCCTGCAGCATTCTCAATTGGCTCAAACATGTTAATGCATCTCTCCTCAAGCTAAGCTATCTGACTGAAGTAAAAACAAGGTTTTTTTCTATCTTAAACCCTATTTTTGGGACAAGACCAAGAACACAGGAAAACTGCTGAGTTCTTTTCTGACATGTAGTGCATATATTGCACTTGTACAAGAGGAAAATGCACTGGGAATAGCAAGGTTGAAGTAGTAGGAAGTAAATTACTATGAAAGCCACAAAACAATTTCTACTGGCAAAGGTCATTAACAAAAATTAAACACATCTGATAAGAGGTTTGAAAACACTAAAGACCCAATACTATTTCTTTTACTTCATGTATTTAGTCATGAATATTTTAGAAGTAACTGTTTCACACAAGACCTTGATCTTTGCATACTGAAATTCCCAAATTGTATGGTCAAATCAGTAAAATAACAACAAGTTGTAGCTTTTGACATGCTAGAGTGCACATGTGTTCAAGAAAATCAGGAGATGGAATATCATCAGAAAGTAATGTGCGAAATGTTAAGTCCACAGCAAACTACTAATCAGGAGGTTACTGCTGCTCCATTATTCGCAGGGAAAGCAATGAAAGACTTCTGTATCTCAAAATGTACAGCCTGACATATTCTCATTTTAGCATCTATTGCTGCAGACCTTTGATGTCCTTCTTGCATGTGTATCACCTAGTCCCTTACACGCTTTCAAACTATGTGTTCTATCAGCTGGAAACAACTTGTCTCCAGCACTGTCAGACTTAATCCTTCCCATGTATATATTTCTGCTTTCAAGCCAGCAATGTAATTTGTTACTGCCTTGGTATTTTCACAGCTCACAGTGTATTACATGGCAATCTTCCAATTCTATAGCAAGAGATCACCAGAGGCCCATCTTGTCACATCAGCTCCTCCACACAGCTGTCATTTGTTTCCTTTCTATATTGTTCCAGCACTGACACAAAATTTGTTGCACTGCCATGAATCAGGATAGAGCACTCTAATTCCAACTTGAGAGCTGTGAACAGAAAATTCATTAATAGCTTCTGTGGCGATACATCCCTTGCAACATCAAGCTTAACCCCAGTGTAAGACTCCAGTCCCACAGGTTAACCAAATCTGCTGTATTACTTTTTCTCCTCTATTAAAGAATTTGCATTTTATTACTCAAATGTTTACTAATGGTCTTTGGGAGATACTCATTGCCTGTCTGTTTGTTGAACTCAGCTCTATTTCTTCCCATCCTATATTTTTGTTCTCTATTTCTCTGAAGCAGAAACTAAATTTGCACATTTTAGTCTCTTGTTCATCAGTCCACAGGTAGCTCTCATTCTAAGTGCCTTTTCCCCACATTATCTTTTCCTCTGTGTCAACAGCTCTGGGTGAAAGCTACTCCTTCTCTTTCTCTGTCTTTTTCAAAGATCTGGGGAACACATGGTGTACAACCACCTACACCAGCAATGTATTCCACTGGCTTAACTTACTTGGCATGCTGCTCCTACAGCCCAAGAACTACAGACACATTAGGACAGTCTCATATTTCTGGAAGCAGTTTTTGAGTTATTATCTACAAAGCATCATCTACCCTGAAAGCCATATTTGCCGATCTAGCAGGCACAGCATTAACTATTACCTCTAAGGGCACAGACCACTGTTCCAGAAGTTGTATCACAAGTTTTAATCCCTTGGGTGTTTTCCCTTAATCAATGGAAACAAAACACTGAGTCAAAACCACCTTTCAGGGAGCATGCTGCACTCTGCAGAGCTATGTATGTGCACATTTGACACATGTCCCTATCTGGGCCTTCTCACTCCAAAGACAGGAACTGCATTATTCTAGCCAGCCGTTCACAGCCTGATGAAATTCAGTTACAGATACTTCCTCATCTTTCCTTTTATTTGCAGCAGTATCAGATCAAGGCCTTCATTGACAATGGAGGACAGATAGGACAGGACAGATAGGTTTTTGAGCAATTGGCCAAGTGTCCAACGGGATACTAAGGCACAATGTACCAACTCAAGCTTACTACCTAGTATACATGTGTTACAATCTACCCAGGACAGGTGCTTATCTACTTCATTACTAGTGAGAACTACAACTCATCTCAGAAAGATGTGAACTCCCTACTGTTGTGTTCATTAAAATATCTGGAGAGCAGTATGAGGATCCTGCTGTGTGAAGCATCTTATTGAAGCTGATAAAGCTGGACACAACCAAATATTTCAGGTACAGATTCAAAGAAAATGTTAACCAGCATTTGAATCTAAATAGAGTTAAACACAAAGGCCACTGAAATACAACCTATCATTAAAGATACTGCCTCGTACTTGAAGAAATGTACACAACTCCCATGCACATAAGGGCAAAATCATAACAATGACAAATATTTCTTAGCAAGCTATAACAATTTAATTGTCAGCTGTAAAATGGTGTGTTATGACAGTTTTCAGGCAACAGTTACTTTCTGAACTAAAGACTCCCAGAGGTTCTCACCACCTGAACCTATGTTCCCCTACTGTATTCTCAATTCCAGTTTTCCATTCTGGTAGTAATATCCTCTTCTTGTTCTGTTTTTCTAAGGAATTAACAACCAGCTCACAATGGCAGTTATTTCAACAAAGCCTGATGGAATAAAAGCCTCAGTTCCCACATGCTTCACAAAAGCAAACAGACATGTTGGAGATCTAAATGAACACTTTCACTGAGGTAAATGCTCAACATGAGTGCAACAGTTAACTGTTCTGCCTGGCCAGCTGTTTAACCACTCTCCTACTCACTGAATCAATTCATTAATCTGTAGCTATATAACATGCTTGCTGTTTCTTGCCCAACCAGTCATTTGCAGGCCACAAAACAGAGTTCATGTGCAGACTGGAATTAGTAGAGGAAGTTTGGAGAGAACCCAGGAGATAGCAGAAAAGTCTAGGATGAGATCCAAGTTTATTAGTACTTCCACTTCTTGACCTTCTTCCCTGCACTCCTATCATCAGGATAAAAAAAACAACCCCACACCAAAGAGGCTTGAATCTCCATGGTGAGTTTATTCACAGCACATGTGAAACTCTCAGGCACCAAGTTGAAGACCATCTAGCATATCCACCAAATCGACTTTTTGGAAATAGCCCATCTTTTCTTAGTCTAATAAGAATTTATACCATTTACTACAGAAACAAGCCAACATCATACTCTTGGCACTGCTGCATGGTTCATCCAACAGAAGCTGTTATAAAGAAAAAGCACAGGCTGATTAACATAGGTACTTTCTTCCACATTAAAATCTCAGAGAAGCCAAGAGAAACCTCCACATGTTTCCAAGACAAGTTATTTTTCCTTGGAACACTTCCTGCAGGGCAATAATTCTGTTACTCAAGAGTGGACCTGGCCATCAGTCAATCTATACACGCCAGCGGCCCAGAAGAGCTATGAAATTTAAAGGCGATGCAGGATGCTAAAAATCTTCCTAGCAGATGGAAGACAGTCTCATGAGGACAAGTACATTATTATTTATTTTCAACCTGGAAATAAAATTACTTGGCACTGAGACAGTGCTAAACTAACACTTGTGACAGGACTGAAAAAAGTAAAATCTTTAAGATCAGAGCAATGAGCACTTATTGAGTGTAGGTGAGAGAGCACATGGACAACTGCTGCTTCAAAAGGGCAAAGGTTTAAAGGGACTTCATTGCCCAGTTAAGTACAGTACCATCTGACTTCACAGGGCAACTTGTGCTAAGAACACTGCAGTTTTATCACCTCCTTTCATGAAATGAGTAAAGATTGTCAGATGGGTAAATAGCATTTGCAGCTATCTATCACAGTAAGGAGTTTCAGGTACAAAGAAGCAGTTTACTCACTCTAAAAGCTGATCTAATTAAAAAAGCTAATGGGCTAGACACGACTCCTTCCTCTCCCACTATCCTAGCATCCAGTCCTCATCTCACTGATGCAGTTTGACAAATGTATCTGAACTTCCTTGGTGAGTTGACCCTGGCTGGATGCCAGGGTTCCAACACAGCTGCTCTATCACTCCTCCTCAGCTGGACAAGGGAGAGAAAGTACAACAAAAGGCTTACAGGTCAAGATAAGGACAGGCAGATCACTCAGCAATTAACTGTCACAGGAAAAGCAGACTTGACTTGGGGGAAAAATTCATTTATTATCAATCAAATTAGAGTAGGGTAATGAGATAAAAAAAAATTTTTCAGAACATCTTCTCCTGAGCTCTCACTTCACAGACTGAACTTCACTCCTGATTTTCTCTGCCTCCTCCTCCCTTCCAGTCACACATGGTTAACAGAGAATGGTAGTTCATCACAACGTGTCTCTGCCACTCCTTCCTCTCATGGGGAAAGCTCCCCACACAGGCTACATTCATGAACTGCCCCAGCATGGTCCCTTCCACAGGGGCAGAGGCTGCTCCAGCATAGGTCCCCTGACAGAAAGCTTGAGTTCCCCTCTCCACGGGTTCTCAGGTCCTGTCAGGACCCTGCTCCAGTAGGGACTTGCTACAGGGCCACAGCCTCCCTCAGGCATCCACTCTCTCTGGTGTGGGTTCTCCCCCGGCTGCAGGTGGGTCTCTGCTCCCCCATGGCTGCAGGGGTAGGGCCTCACCATGGGCTGCAGGGGAACCTCTGCTCCAGTGCCTAGGCATCTCCTCCCCTCCTTCCTCACTTGTCTCTGTCTCTGAAGCTGTTCTCACATTCTTGCTCCTCTCTCCAGGTAACATTGTCCAAGGATTTTTTTTTTAAATACATCATCCCAGAGGTGTTATCAATGTTGTACTGATGGGCTCAGCCTTTGCTAGCAGTGGGTTCATGTTGTAGCTGACTGGCAATGATCCTGACAGAATACAGGGAAAGCTTCTAGTGATGTCCCACGAAGACCATTACTGTAGCCCTCCTGCTACCAAAACCTTGCTATACAAATCCAGTACAATTTCCTAAGCCAAATGTCACACACCGTCTAACGTGGTCATGTCTTGTGTTAAACCATCATTTGTCAGCAGGTGGCATCCACCTCTCCAGTACAGTCAGGCTCCAAAAGACAGCTTTGGCTTTAAATCTTTCAGTCAGAAGTTACCCCACTAATTGACTGAGGGCTGAGTTCACACAGTGTGCTCTGCCCAACAGTCAGTTGAGCAATGACAACACTATTTATCTGTTCAAGTTTCCAGCAGGAAAAAAGTTTTACACATCAGGGTTTATCACGTGAACAACAAAGACTTCAATCTGACCTGTCTAGACTGACACAGAAGGAAGCTACCAAAATCCTTTATTCACCTGCTGGAACAGAAAATATTCCTTCCGTCTCCCCAGGTAGAAGCTCTATCCAGAGAATATAAAAGAACTAGCGGTATCACAAAGTTAGAGCCAACTCCTCAAGACTAGATGAGAAACTCTGTCTCATGGTCTGTTTGATACACGTCCCTCCTGCTGAGTCCATTAAAACGTACCAAAGTATTTTTCTGTACAGATGCCTAAAGCCAAAGCCAGTGAGGAAGAGCTCAAACACACTTCAGTTGTAGCCTACACCTAAACTAGCAGCTTTCCATTCAGGAATACCTGGAGTCAGCAATTGCCATAGTTATATATAAATAAAGAGAACACAGAACATCAAGAGGCAAACCAAATATTGTCTGCAAGTGATGTGCAATCTCAAGTCCTTCCAGGACAGATGACTATGAAAGCCACGCAGGAAGCCAGTACATTGTACTGGCAGGGTGTCCATCCTGAAGGTTAGAGCACATGAGCCATCTTCAGGGTCTGTCACATCAGGGACTATGTTGTGATACACAAAGTAATTAAATACTCCGGCAGGCCTTCACGCTATGCCACATTTCAGCTTCTTACATACTGTCAAGCCAAACGTAAGCCAGAGTTCTCCTGGATACAAACAGTATGTTGTAACCACATTTTAGATGCTCACACTGAACTCACAGCCCAGTTACAGAAACTACACAAAGGAAAGCAATCAGCAAATGGATCTAGTTATTTCAATTTGCACTTGTCAATACTCAGATCCCCTCAGACATGTTCTGCAGAACAGAAAGGACAAATTCTTTCACTGAAAGGGTTGTTAGAT
>WBNH01009330.1:0-35243 GCA_013401255.1 Urocolius indicus | reverse complement strand
CGCCGCCCGGCCCCGCGCCGCCGTTCCGCCGCAAAACAGCGCGAGGCTCGGCGCGGGGCCGCTGCGGGGGCCGCGGCTGCGGGGAAAGACGCGGCCAAGGGCACCGGGTACCGGCTGCGGCCGCGAGGCCACGGAACAGGCACCAAGCAGCAAAAACAAAAAGCTGTGGCTTTCCCGACCGCGGCAGGACTCGAACCTGCAATCTTCTGATCCGAAGTCAGACGCCTTATCCATTAGGCCACGCGGCCGCCGCTGCCAGTGGCTTCGCTGGCGCCGTGCTGACGCTCTCCCCGCGCGCGCGGGCCGGGGGAGCGGGGGCGGGGCCGGGGCGCGACGCGACGGGACGGGCCGGGAAGGGACGGGACGGGACGGGACGGGACGTCAGCGCGNAGGGCCGCAGGGCGGTGGGGGGGGTGTGTGGGGCGGTTACGGGGGCTGCGCGGCCGCAGGGGCGGAGGCGCGTTGCATCCGCAGGGAGGCTGCGCGTGGCTGCGCGGGGGCTGTTCGGAGCCGGGCGCGGGTCCCGGCGGCGGGGCGCACCGGCCCTCGCCGTCTCTGTCCCTGCAGCGCCGGCCGCCCGCGGCGGGACATGAGGCGTTTCCCGTGGAGGAGGTCGGTGAGGGGCTGCGCTGCCCCCAGCTCACAGCGATGCAGCTCCAGCTCCTCCGCCAGCCGCCCGCTGCCGGAGCACCCGAGCCGAGAGCCCGCCGAGGGCCAGCGGCGCGTGAACCCCCTCAACATCCAGATGCTGTCCAGGACCCTCCATGAGCAAATCTTTCGTGGGGCACGGGTACGCTACTCCGAGTCAGACGTCCAGAGGAGCATCGAGCACCTGCAGCGGCACGAGCTGTGGGGCAAGGAGACCTCCACGCTGCCCGACGTGGACCTGCGGCTGCCCCGCATGTACGGGGACAACATCGACGAGCATTTTCGGCTCCTGGCGCAGAAGCAGAGCTTGCCCTACCTGGAGGCGGCCAACGAGCTGCTGCGCTGCGAGCTGCCCCCCGCGCCCGCCCGGTGGGCACGGCGGCTGGGCTGGACCCGCTACGGCCCCGACGGGCAAGAGGAGGCCGTGGACTTCCCCAGGGAGCGGGCGGTGGTGCTGGACGTGGAGGTGTGCGTGGCTGACGGGCACTGCCCGACGCTGGCCGTGGCGGTCTCGCCGCACGCCTGGTGAGCTGGGGTCACGGCAAGGGGGGGGACACGGCTTTGGGAAGGATGGGGATGCTCCCGAGCGGAGCCTCTTCCTACAAACACCACTGGCCTGTGAGGAAAACAGAGCCAAGGCCTGAAGTGTGGCTGTGGGATGTGGGTCGGTCATCTCCCTCCCAGGGCCGGGATCCTGCTCAGCAGTGGGTGCTTTTGGTCCCAGGAGCTGCTGCTTTGTTTCCTAAGGGCTGTGGGGTGCTGCCCGTCCTCCGCAGGTACTCGTGGTGCAGCCGGCGGCTGCTGGAGCAGCGGTACTCCTGGTCCAGCCACCTCACCCTGGCCGACCTCATTCCCCTGGAGAGCCCCGCAGGTGCTGGTGGTGCTGGCAAGCAGGACTGGCCGGAGAGAGTGGTGGTGGGACACAACGTGGCCTTCGACCGGGCGTTCATCAAGGAGCAGTACCTCATCCAGGTAACCCACCCTGCTGGTGCTTCGTGCTGGCAGCTGCAGTTCGTTACTGGGCTGATGGGTTGTGTCAGCTTTTTGGGGTTATTCTGGCAGATGCTGTTCTGCACACACTCCCCAGGGTTGTGCTCGCCTTGGCTGGCAGGGCATGCTGAGGTTGGATGTCTTTAGAGGGAGACACCCTTACACCCCGTGAGGTTGCTGGAGGCTGCAGGGGTGCAGCTGGGGCTGCGGCAGGAACCTGTGAGCAGCTGACAACCTGTCCTGGGGATACTCTTGGCTCTTAAAAAACTAGTGCCAGGAGGCAGAGCTTTGCCTTGATGAAAGCTGCCTAAGCACAGACTTGCAGCTCTGTGACACAGGGCCGTGCTTGCGGGCATGTTTCTGCTCCAGTACGTCCCAGACCGTCTCTTTTCTTGTCTCTGGCATGTCCCAGGGCTCCCAGGTGCGTTTCCTGGACACCATGAGCATGCACATGGCCATCTCGGGGCTGACGGGCTTCCAGCGCAGCCTCTGGATGGCTGCCAAGCACGGCAAGAGGAAGGGACTGCAGCAGGTCAAGGAGCACATGAAGAAAACACGCAGCAAAATGGAGGGACCAGCTGTGAGTAAGGGAGCCGGGGCACTGGCAGTGGTGTGGTGGGCACTGGGTTTGATCCTGTAACGGGACCATCTGCTGCTGTACTGGCAGAACAGGAGCTGTCAGAGCTCTCACAGCACCTTCCAGGTGAGGTGGCCTTGGTTTAAAAACGGAGCAGCAGCATCCTTTACCTGTCCTGATGTCTGAGCTGCCCGTCGTTCGCAGATCACTTCGTGGGACTGGGTGCACGTCAGCAGCATCAACAACCTGGCGGACGTGCACGCGCTCTACGTCGGGGGGCAGCCCCTGCAGAAGGAGGCGCGGGAGCTCTTTGTGAAGGGCACCATGGCTGACATCAGGAGTCACTTCCAGGTATGGCTGACCACCCCTGATGGGCAGCAGGAGCCAGGGATGGGAGCAGCTGCTGGGGTAGTTTACATTTTACTGCTTTTTCTTATGAGAGTGTTGGGGGTGTGTGGGGCCGTGATGTGCCCCCTCCTCCCGGAGCCCCTGCGCCTTGTCCTGTGCAGTCTTGCCCTTGTCACCCACCTTTGCCTCCAGGACCTGATGTCGTACTGTGCCCACGATGTCCGGGCCACCCACGAGGTGTTTCAGGAGCAGCTGCCGCTCTTTATGGAGAGGTGAGACCTGCCAAGGTGTTGGCCAAGGGGCTGCAAGTTTGGCCATCAGCCAGGAGGATCACACTGCCTCTGGGGATGAGATGTGGCTCCTCTTGTCTTTGGGGTGGTGGTGGGAGGTTGAGGGGGCCTGAACCCGTTGCCAGGAGGGATTTCAGACCCCCACCTCAGTAGGTGAGAAGGGGTAAACGGCAGCACAGTGTGGCTGGAGGAGGTGAGCAGGCTTAGTGAGGCTGGCTGCAGTGATACAGCTTTGGGGAGTTGTTTATAGGTCAGTAATTTCTGTGTGGGGCAGGCAGAAGATAGAGACACCTGTGTGGGTCTGGGGAAGAGCACAGAGGGCTGTGTGGGGCAGGGAAGACTTTAGGTGGAGACACGTTCATGTCCATTTCAGTCTGATGCTTTCAGGGCAAATCTCCAGCAGACATCTGATTGCTCACTGCTCTGGGTTCCAGGTGTCCCCACCCTGTGACGTTTGCAGGGATGCTGGAGATGGGGGTGTCCTACCTGCCGGTCAACGGGAACTGGAAGAGGTACCTGAGTGATGCTCAGGACATCTACGAGGAGCTGCAGAAGGAGATGAAGAAGTCCTTGATGAACCTGGCCAATGATGCCTGCCAGCTGCTGCATGAGGACAGGTACCCCTGGGCTGGGGCTGCGGGTCCTGCTGTTCCCAGGACGGAGCTGGGGGCTGTGGGGGGCTGTGGGGTGCTGCTGTGATGTGACAGCGGTGTGACGGCAGGTACAAGGATGACCCCTGGCTCTGGGATCTGGAATGGGACACACAGGAGTTTAAGCAGAAGAAGAATCCAGGGAAGAGGAAGAAGAAGGATCAGGATGAGAGCGGCAAAGCCTCCCCAGCGGCAGCGGGCACAGACGGGTCCCTGCAGGAGTGGCAGGAGGGTGAGTGTGGCTGGTCCCTGGAGAAGGGGGACTGAGGAACACCTTCCCACGAGTGCCCAGGCAGAGGGACACGGTTTGTTGGTGCTGGAAGGGGGAGGCATCGCTGGCCTGTGTCCCCATGCTGGGGCACGTGGTGGAGGCTGGTTCGAGGTCCCTGGTGGTGTGGCACAGAGGGATGGCAGTTTGCCAGCCTGTCCTTGTGCCCCAGCAGACCCTGGTCCCCCTGGTGAGGATGAGGAGCTGAAAGCCCCTGCGAGCCAGGTCTGCCTGGAGCGTCTGAAGGAGACGGTCACGCTGCAACCCAAGAGACTGCAGCACCTGCCAGGGCACCCAGGGTGAGTGGGGAGCCTGGGTGTCCTGGGGTGAGTGAATGGGGGAGCCTGGGTGTCCCAGGCCTGGGTGTCCCGGGGCTCACCCTGCACTCCCTGACCATCCCTGGTGCTTTCCAGCTGGTACCGCAAGCTGTGCCTGCGCCTGGAGGACACAGATTGGGTGCCAGGGCCCAGCCTCATCAGCCTGCAGATGAGAGTGACCCCCAAGCTGATGCGCCTGGCCTGGGACGGCTTCCCCCTCCATTACTCGGAGAAGCATGGCTGGGGCTACCTGGTGCCAGGGCGACAGGACAATTTGCCAGCAGCCTCCTCCTCAGAGGAGGAGGGCCCTGCCTGCCCACACAGGTGAGGGGGATGAAAGGTTTGGGAGCTCCCTGGGACCTTGCCCAGGTGCTGCCCCAGAGCTTTGGGTCTTGTGGGTGTGTGAGCCCTGCCCTCTCCCCTGCCAGGGTGATTGAGCAGCTGTACAGGCAGTACTGCCTGGAGAAAGGCAAGGAGCAGCCCCCGGGGCTGGAGGCCACCGTGGAGGAGGAGCTGCTGGCAATGGACAGCAGCACGATTTGGCAGAAGGTGAAGGAAGGGGTGGAGGGTCCCTCGGTGGGAGGGAGATGTGGGGCTCAGCTTCTTCCTGTGTGCATGCAAAAACCAGCCCCACGTGCAGCTCCAGAGGCTGGGCAGTAGGAAATGTAACACTCATCAGAGTGTTAAATCCCTGGAGAATCAGTGATTGACCCACTGCCCCTGGTCCCTCTGCCTCAGGTGGAGGAGATGAGCCAGCGGGAGGTGGATGTGGAGGAGAGAGCGTGTGGAGCAGACCAGAGCCTGGAGCAGGTAAATGGGGTTTCCCGTGTGATGGGCTGGTGGACTGGTCCCTCTTCCCTCGATTTCCCCCCTCACCATGCCTGGGAGCATCCCTGGCATCACGTTGCATCGCCAGTGGCCGGAGGAGACGGGTGAGCTGAGTGAGCTGATGGAGGCAAGGAGCCGGCCCTCGTACCACCACGGCAACGGTCCCTACAACGATGTCAACATCCCTGGCTGCTGGTTCTTCAAGCTGCCTCACAAGGCAAGTTGGGGGCTCCTGCGGGTTTCCTGGCCACCCTGCATCACGGCTTCCCTGGTTCTGCTGCACAACTGTGTCCCCTTGTCTGTCACCCCGCTGGGACCCACATGATCTTGGCCCATGGGAGTGGGTGGTGGCAGCGCATCTCTCTGGCTGGGGCGGGAGGATGCACAGAGCTAGATTGACGCGGAGCAGCGAGACGCTGACCCTTGGCACCTCTCTTGCTGCTGAAGGACGGGAACGAAAACAACGTGGGAAGCCCTTTTGCCAAGGATTTCCTGCCCCAGATGGAGGATGGCACCCTGAGGGCTGCTGTGGGCCGCACCCACGGCACCAGAGCCCTTGAGATTAACAAAATGATCTCGTTCTGGAGAAACGCTCACAAGCGGATCAGGTGAGCAGCTCAGCCCGAGGCAAGGCCGTGGCATCGCTGCGGGGGGAGGCTGTGGCACGGCCAGGGGAGGCGGTGTGGGTGCACTCAGCATCTCACCTGCCACTTGTCCCTCCCAGTTCCCAGATGGTGGTGTGGCTGAAGAAAGGGGAGCTGCCTCGCGTGGTGACCAGGTACGGGGAGGAAGGTCCCCAACAGGGGCTGTGGGCACCGCTGTGGGTGGGCTCTGGCAGGATGATGCTCAGCTTTGCCTCTGTGCCAGGCACCCCGACTACAACGAGGAGGATGAGTACGGAGCCATCCTGCCGCAGGTGGTGACAGCGGGCACCATCACCCGCCGGGCAGTGGAGCCCACGTGGCTGACGGCCAGCAACGCCCGGGTATGGCTGCGCTCGCTCCCCTGGCACGGAGGGGTCTGGGGCACCTGCTGCATGTTTGGGACTGGAGGGAGCAGCTTGGGTTGGCAGCAGGAGTTGGGGCTGGTTGCTGAGGTTTGAGGTGGCAGGGCTGGTGTTTTTGCTGATTTGTGCCTTGACTTTGGGAGAGGGGAAGGAGTCAGCAGAGGCTGCTGAGCTTCAGAATTTGGTGAAAGGAGAACAGAAGCACCAGTTCTGTCCCTCCCCAAGCTCCCCTTCTGCCGTGCTGAAGGAGCCCTGAGGGGAATAAAAACATAGATGATGCCCCACGCGTGCATCGAACCCCAGTTTGACTTTCAGAGCAAACTTCAGTGGCACTGTGCGGGAGGAAGGCTGCTCCTGTCCCTGAGGAGCAGAGGAAGGTGGGGGGCTCGTGCTGAGCTGGGCATCGCGTTCCACAGGCTGACCGTGTGGGCAGCGAGCTGAAGGCCATGGTGCAGGTGCCGCCCGGCTACTCGCTGGTGGGCGCGGACGTGGACTCGCAGGAGCTGTGGATCGCCGCCATCCTGGGCGAGGCTCACTTCGCCGGCATGCACGGTGAGCCGGGGCTGCGGCGCAGGGGCGGCCGTGCCGGGCAGCGGGGCGTCCCCCCCGAGCCCGGTGCCGGCAGGTGCCCGAGCCCTGCTCCCTCCCCGCAGGCTGCACGGCCTTCGGCTGGATGACCCTGCAGGGCAAGAAGAGCAACGCCACGGACCTGCACAGCAAGACGGCGGCCACGGTGGGCATCAGCCGGGAGCACGCCAAGGTCTTCAATTACGGGCGCATCTACGGGGCCGGGCAACCCTTCGCCGAGCGGCTGCTGATGCAGTTCAACCACCGGCTGACGCCGCAGCAGGCGCGAGCCAAGGCGCAGCAGATGTACGCGGTCACCAAGGGCGTGCGCAGGTGGGTGCTCGGGGCCACGAGCCGGCAGCGTGCCCGGCTGGGCGAGAAGGGCAACGGCATCCTGGCCTGTGTCAGAAACTGTGTGGCCAGCAGGGCCAGGGCAGTGACCATCCCTCTGTCCTGGGCACTTGGGGAGGCCACACTTCAAATACTGTGTTCAGTTGTGGGCCCCTCACTGCAAGAGGAACATTGAGGTGCTAGAGAGTGTCCAGAGATGGGCAACGGAGCTGGGGAAGCGTCTGGGGCACAGGTCTGGTGAGGAGCAGCTGAGGGAACTGGGGGTGTTTAGTCTGGAGAAGAGGAGGCTGAGGGGAGACATGATCACTCTCTGCAACTACCTGAAAGGAGGTTGTGGTGTGGTGGGGATTGGTCTCTTCTCCCCAGTAATGAATGACAGGACAAGAGGAAACGGCCTCAAGATGCACCAGAGGAGGTTTAGATTGGACATTAGAACTTTTTTCACCAAGAGGGTTGTTAGACACTGGCACAGGCTGCCCAGGGAGGTGGTGGAGTCCCCATCCCTGGAGATATTTAAGACACATATGTGAGGTGCTGAGAAAAACGGGTTAGTGATGGGCTTGGCAGTGGGAGGTGAGTGGCTGGACTCGATGTTCTTAAAAGGTCTTTTCCAACCAAAATGATTCTGTGATTCCATGAGGTGGAGCGGGAGCAGGGACGGGGTTGGTGGCAATGGTGGCCTGCGAGACCTGGGCACGAGTCACTCTCCCCTGCAGGTTTCATCTCTCTGAGGATGGGGAGTGGCTGCTGAAGGAGCTGAATCTGGACGTGGACAGGGCAGAGGATGGATCGGTATCAGCTCATGATGTCCAGCAGCTCCAAAGAGAAGCCACGAAAAGGTGAGATGCTCCCACCTTGATGGCTCTGGGTGGCACTGGGGGTGAGAGGCGGCAGGAGCTACAGCGCTGTGGGGAGATGGATAGTCCCCATCCTCCCTCGTGGCTCCTCCAGGGCTGGGTAGGTTTGATCTAGGGGCTCACAGTCTCTCCCAGTGAACAGTTATCAGCAGGAGGCTGCAGGGGCTCATCTGGCTGCCCCAAAGCGGGAGGGAGCATTTGAGGTTCTCCTCCCACGCTTCCAGCAAACCTCCCTGTGTCCCCCCAGATCCCGGAAGAAGAAGTTGAAGTGGAACGTGGTGGGGCAGCGGGTGTGGTCTGGAGGCACCGAGTCTGAGATGTTCAACAAGCTGGAGAGCATCGCCCTGTCCCCGTCCCCGCAGACCCCGGTGCTGGGCTGTCACATCAGCAGGGCCCTGGAGCCCGCCGTGGCCAAGGGCGAGGTAAGGAGGGGGCTCCCTCCTGCTGAGCTCTCAGCTGTGCTCGTCCTCTGCACCCTGCCAACCCCATATCCAGCCTTTAGCTGCTGGAGACCCCGTAGGGTCTTGGAGCCATGCAGGAAACCCTTTTGTTTTGTCTACGTGCCATCAAGAAAACCCACAAGCCCTGGCCCCTCACTGTTCTCTTCGCACCCCTCTGTGTTTCCTTTCGCCAGTTTCTGACCAGCAGAGTGAACTGGGTGGTGCAGAGCTCAGCTGTTGACTACTTGCACCTCATGCTGGTCGCCATGAAGTGGCTCTTTGAGGAGTTTGACATCAACGGGCGCTTCTGCATCAGCATCCACGACGAGGTGCGGTACCTGGTACAGCAGCAAGACCGCTACCGGGCAGCCCTGGCCCTGCAGATCACCAACCTCCTCACCAGGTGAGAGCTGAGCACCGGGGCTGGGACAGGGCAGGCTCAGGGGGCTGGAGTGACAGCAACAGCCTTAGCTTTGCCCACAGCAAGCTGGTGCAGAGCAGTTTCCTTCTGCTCGAGGGAGGCTGGTGGCACTGGAGGGTGCAGTTCCGTCATGTGTGTGACGTGAGTGCCTGTGTTCTGCTCTGCCTGGGAAGTGTCCCTGTCCCTCACCTCCCTGCCCTGAGGGACAGCTCTGCTGTGAGCACCAGCACTGTTGCCTTTTCTGCAGCATGGGGCCTTCCTGCTGCTTCCCTGCAACCTCAAGCTCCTGCTCTGAAAGGGCTCCCAGTGCTCCCCAGCCTTTGTGCCAGCTCCTGTGAGCACAGGGCTTCCTGCTGGGCACGTCCAGCCTCTGCTCTGCCAGGGAGGATTAGCCAGCAGCAGAGGGGCTGGGCTCTTCTCTTTGACAGAAGAGTCTCAGCACACCCTGGCTCTGTTCCTTCCACATCCACTTTAGCAAGAGCTTGGCCCTCCTGGTATCCAGCCTTAAAAAGCCCCTTGTCTTCCAGCCACTGAGTGCTGTGGGTGCCAAGGAATAGTTCACTACAGCTGGGCAGTTGTGTGAAGCTGGAGCTCAGCAGAGCCGTATGGGACATGGGTCAGGGTGAAGCACACCACCACCCCTTCTGTTTTCCTTCCAGGTGCATGTTTGCCTACAAACTGGGCCTCCAGGACCTGCCACAGTCGGTGGCTTTCTTCAGCGCAGTGGATGTCGACCAGTGCTTAAGGAAAGAGGTGACCATGAACTGTGTGACACCATCAAATCCAACTGGCATGGAGAAGAAGTACGGCATCGCTCAAGGTGAGCAGTGTCTGTGGGAGCCCAGCTCCAGTACCATCTCCCCTGGAGAGGAGAGCAGCTGCCCTGCTGCCAGCCTCCCTCTGCCTCTTCCTCTTTTCCAGTCCCCAGGTGGTTTGTGCTGCTGCTTCTCCCTACCTCTGACTGTTCTCCCATGCCCCCCCTTTGCTTTGTGCCTCTCCCAGGAGCCCCCGTGTGCTACCAACACAGCCTGGGATTAGATTGTGCCCTCCAGACCCCACCTTTCCTCACCTCTGCTGCTTTCTCTCCCTCTCCCCAGTCTTAGCCCAGCACAGCTCTGTGTCCTTCCCCACCCATCCCAAGACCTAGAGTCACTCCCCTCTGCACTCCCTCTACCCCTGAATTTAACTGCTGCCTCCTTGGTAGCCAGCAGCACGTCCCCAGCTAAGAACCTGCCCTCCTCTTTGTTCTCTCAGGCATTGGACACCTCAGAGGCTTCACCCTTAGGTAACCTTTACTAGGAGTCTGACAGGCAAAGGGTGCTTTTAGAAACAGGATTTATGTTCTGTGGGCAAAAAAGGTGCTTCAGTTCTCACCAAGAACAAGGCAAGTTGAACAAGGGCATTGCAGCAGGGTCAGCACAACCCCACCAGCACAGCCCCCACCTCTGCTCCCCTCCAGCCACATGCTCCAGCTCCAGGGCAGAACAGCTCCTGGTTCCAGCTTCTTCCAGGGGCTGGTTCCTGCCTTCACAACACCTCACAAACCAGAACCTGGCATCAATTTAAGAAGTGCAGCAGCTCATGCCCATGGCTGTGAGATGCTGCAGGCAGGGACCTGACTGTGCCGTTGCCTTCCAGGAGAAGCGCTGGATATCTATCAGCTGATGGAAATAACCAAAGGCTCGCTGCAGAAGAAGTGACAACGCCAGAGTGGCAGAAGGACAAGTGTCCAGAGTGTGTGCCAGAGCCCAGCTGCCTGGCAGAAGGAAAAGCTTTTGGCAGGGACTGATCCCGGTCCCTCTGTTTCCTCTTTGCTGTAAGAAGAGATGTTCCTGTGGAAGAAGGTTTCGAGAGCAGCACATTCGAAGAGCAGAGGTGCTTCTGAGGGCAGCAGCCAGCTGTAACACCCGAGGCAGGGTGCTGCTTGCACACCCACGGCCATGAAGGAAGAAGTCACAAGGATTTGGCAAGAGAAACAAGAAAACCTTGTCCCTGAGCCAGGCGAGGCTGCTGCAGAACAGGCTCGCTGGGAGGAGGCAGCAGCAGCACCCACAGCCTTATTTTTTTCGTTGTCTCTTCTTTTTGGGTTCCTGGCTCTCATCTGTTTGCTCTGCTGTGCTGCTCTGGAGAGGGGAGGGAGAAACAGTACAGAGTGTCATTATGTTTGTGGGATCATTGTAAGGAATGTTTACCTAAAGGAACCAGATCAGGATTGAGCTCTTTTTCCTCCCTAACAAAATGACCTCAACATGGGACTCCTCTCACCCACTGAGACTTTCCCTGTGGACCCCCCCCAGTTCATGCTGGACCTTAGACCACAGGTTAGCAGTGGCACAGGACAGGGATTATTTGTGCTGGGTTGTGTTGTGTTGAAGCACTCGGGAAAATAAGGTCAGAAGCACCAATAAAAACATGGACAATCAGCAAAGGAAATTGGTTATTTTTTTTTACCCAGCACAGGTTGTGCCAACTTCTGTCTAGTAGAGGAGAGGGGTCTGAGGGGTACAATGCCTTGCAGGGTTTCTCCTGCTGGCGTGCAAAAACACTTTGCATCATGCTGCAAAGGTCTGATCCTGGCCAGCCAGTAGGTCCTCAGAGGTAATGCTGAGAGACCTCTCTGCTTGTGGAGGCAAACAACAAGGCCTTAAGAGCAGCCTCACTTCTCTTGGACCACAGATACTGACAAGTGGTGCATGGAAATAAAGGCAGAGGCTAGGAGTGCAGGGACTGTGAGCCAGCCTAAATCTTCACTCCTTCCTATCAGCTTAGTATTAAAGTGAGAGCTAACCCAGGGGAGACAAAGTGTCCTCATTTCCCATATACCTGCACAGCTTGCAGCTACCATTGGCCTCAAAAAGAGGGGGAAGCCTATTGGTAAAAGCAGCTAGATGAGTTCTGACCTGGTGGTTGTCTGGCTCATTTTCAGCATCCTCTGTGCTGTGCTCCTGCAAGGCGCTGTCGAGCATGGATGCGTTGATGCGGAAGTCCCGGGAGGTGCTGAGCTTCATGTATTGCATCAAATTCACCTGCAGCAACCAAGGTGAAACCAGAGGGGGAGAGGACATATGCCATTAGCATCTTTGCTTAGTTTTCTACCCTGCCTGGTCCTTTACACAGCCCTGAGCCCATCAGAGCAATGCTGCAGGACTGACAGGGAAGGTGGGTGAAGAAGCACCTGCCTCTGTGCAGCCCAGTGGCCCAGCTCTGTTTTCCCAGGAGCCCAGCAATTCCCACTCTCACATAATATCATGAGGAGAGATATGGACCATGAAACAGGGTTGGGGGAGAGGGGTAAGGAAAGCTGGTGTGAGGTGTGTTAAGTTTCTGCTCAAGCAGAAAGCATACATTTATGTCCCAGGCCATTGGCAGCTGCTGGTGTCAGTGTGATGGCAATTCAGCAGCATGGCCAAAGGCCCACAGCAGTGCAAGGTCCTGCCACCTCCCCAGCTTGAGCAGGAATAGAGACTTTATGAGGTGGACCAGCAGTAGCCCTCCACCATGGTGCCAGAGGGGTCTCTGCTTCACATTACCTTTGATTTCTTGGAGAGATGGATAAGGAACTTCTCATATTGCTCTATTGCAAAAATCAGGTTTGGGATGGGTTTGGTCTCCCGAAGCACCTTGGCCTGAAATGCAGAAAGGAGTGGGAGGGCTTCACTTGGAAGTGAACAATGATGCTGTACCATGACATGAAGAAAAGTCTCCAGTAGCTTTGCTCCATACCAGTCCTGCCCCAGCAAGCCTTGCCAGTTTGTTATTGGTTTTAAATTGATTCCCACGACAGTTGTGTTTTGTCCTCTGCCTGCAGCCCACAGCCCCGAGCTGCCTGACAGCCACTGGAGCAAAAACTTCCTGTACTCCATCTCTGCAGAGGCATCACAAACATCTGCCTTCCAGGCAAGGAGCGCGTGGCTGTTTCACCACCTATTTGCCCTGTTTATTTCCCACCACGGATGTTTGTTCCCCAGGGTGATGATAAAGCAGTAAGAGGACACATTTGAGCCCATTTCCACGCACTTGGGGAACTGCTAGGAAAGGCGTGCTTGTGGCTTTGAGACCCTTCGTATCCCAGGAATGCCTGGGGCAACTGCTGAGACAGAGGCACTGCTGGCTGGGAGCACAAAGCACACACAAAAACCAGGAACCTGCTGGCCTGTTCACTTCTCCCAACCAAGCCACCGAGTCGTTCTCAGTTGCCTTACTTTAGTGGAATCCACTCCTTGATCTTTGATTGTACTGATAAAATTAAGCAGCACTTAGACAGTGCAGTGTTAGTTCCAATAAATAAGTTCCTGTAGTTTCATAACTTATCCCAAATGATAAAATATCAGCCAAGACAGACTGTCCAGACTTCACCTTTGTTTCATGGCTGTGGGCTGTCAGGCTGCATGTAGTGACAGTGGCTTTTTTGGGTTGGTTTTTATTTGTTTGAGGTTTTTCTTTTTAGACTTTCTCTGAAGTTAAGGTAGAATAACTTCATTTGCACTTAAAAGGCCCAAAGGACAATTTGTCATTGGTAAGAAGCCACCAGGTAATACAAGCCTTGAAGTGTGATCCCAAGTTCACATACAGCCCATGTTCTAAAAGAGAGAGAGTCACCCTTACCATGACTGTGGAGATTGCAGCAGCTTCATCCTCTTTCTTCTTCTTTTTCTTCTCTTCTGCGAAGTTTAAGCTCTCACTGTGGATGTTCTGAAGAAGGATGCCAAAAGATGGGGCGTTAGAGGGTAAACAGGGAAGAAAGGGCAGCCAGTCAAGGCCAGAGGAGCCTTTGCTCCAACAGCATTACCAGCTAGATGACAGAAAGGTAGTGATCAAAAATGATTGAATTGGGGTCATCTCCAAAAAAAAGAAGGAAGGAAAATACAATGTCATAACTTATACATTAATAGGGATGTGTGAGAAGTCCCCAGGAGGGGTAGCTCTGCACTCCACTCCACCTTCCCCAGCATGCCACGTCTGTTGTACAATTCTTCACTCAAGAACCTGTTTTCCTCTCCAAACAGCTCAATCATATCTTTGGCACTGCAGTTTTTGGCACCCACATTACTTTACACTGTGATGACTGCAGTGTTGTTGACCTTTATTTGCCATTGTGGTTAACAGCAGTATTAATCTCTTCCATAAGAAAAAAGAACAAACATGAACAGAGAAGGGAAAATAAAAGTTAAAACCCAACTCTCTGAACACCCTCTTCCTTCCTTCCCTGCTTGAGCAGAAATCAACATGCTTGGTCCCAGTGGTGCTGAAATACCTCAGACTATTATTTGACACAGTAAAGCCTGAAATACAAGAAACTCAAATCATGTCAGGAAGATTAATAATCCCCAAATGTGCCCATGTATTGCAGCTGATACACCACACTGCATCAGAGAGACTGCCTGACATTTTGCCACAGTTAATTTAGGCCTTACCTGTACATAAGTAATGAAGGAGTAACACTGTGGGGTCAAGTGAGAACCAGAGAGCTTCACCTGCAAGGAAACAGAGAGGCCGGGGTAACTCCCAGCTGAAGGCAACAAGCCATCTCCTCCAGCCGTTTGCTCACACTCACCAGCTTTTCCAGCCTTCCTGGGATGGGATTCGAGGTGCTGCGGCAAGCTTGGATGTACTGCAAGGAAAAGGCAAGAGAGTTGCTTCTAGGCAGGCTGTCTCCAGGCAGGGCTCAAAGCAGCTCATCTCTCGGCACAAGGGAGAGGGCAGGATTTGCTAGAACTATCCCCCCCCAGGTGGCTTGCTCTATCCCAAATGCCATGTCTGCATTCCAGGGCTGTGAGAGTGCCAAGGGAATTCACTACCTTGTCTCAGGCTACCTCTACCAGCCTGTCTTCATGGCCCAGCTGCCTGATGCTTCAGCCTCAGATGGGACTGAGTGGCAAGGGCAGGACTGCAGAGCACCAAGACCCCACTAGTGCCATTTATTGTGGCTGCCCACAGAGGAACCTACAACACAGAGTGGGAATGGCCACACCAAGCCACACACAGCCCAAACCAGCTTTCCTTTATCTCCTGCATTGGTACACCTAGCCCTGCTGCAGAAAGGTCACGAGATGGGAGAGCATGAAAGGCAAGAGAATAAGGACTCAACTCCTGCAAGTGATCAGCAGCCTAGTCCTGAGCATAGCTGCTGCCAGGGGTCACTGTGAGCTTGCTGGAGCAGATGGGGAAAAAGAGTTTTTAGATGCTAGGCAGCCCACTGTCAGCAGAGCAGCACTCACATGTTTGATGAGGGAGGTGAGAATTGCGTATGTCTTGCTGAGGCTTCTCAGCAGCGTGTCCACACAGCTCCCTGCAGGAAGTGCTGTCTGTACCAGCTCGTGATAAACTGTCAGTAGAGTTCCCAGCTGCAGAATTACACCTTTCTCCAGAGCCTGCATTTGGTTTGATGCCTGAGAGGAGTCTTCTAGAAGAAAGAGATGAAAGACTGTGTGTCTAATGAATCCAGTTATGCAGGTGGGAGGCACAAAGACCACCTTTGTGTCTGGTGCACAAAGCACCAGTGTGGCACAGGGAAAATGACCACTGGCAGGGTTTTGTGACAACACTCTTACTGTTCACGTGCAACCAGCTCAAGGGATAGTTTAACCTGCCCTCAGAGGATGCTACCTCAATCCCCAAATATCTTTCAGCTGTCTTCATTAGGTTTAGACAAAGGTGTAACAGTAAGAAGTAGACTGCTTGTATTACCTGATGTGTCTGATCCCAGACTGCTGAATTTCTTGATGAGCCAATCCACCTCTTCAAGGACCTTATCTGCCTGACCCAGAACCAGCAGCTAAGACAGAAACACCAATAACAAAACAAGGTTTTGATGGAGTTTGATGACACAACAGGATGCTACAAGCCACTTGTAGCAGAGTAGTCCTGAACACTCCAGGTTGTTCCACAAACACTGCTTTGACTCACACAGACAGTGGGGGCTGCAGTCTTGGCATTCACTATGGCGAAATGGGACTGACTCTCCACTTCTATGTCCTGTCAGAGGAGAGAGAACAAACTCTGGTGAGCAAAACTTTAGCTGTGCCAGAGACACATCAGTTCTGCTCTGACAGCACTCAGTGTTGAAGAGTTAGGCTGTTTCTGCATCCCACCTGATCTATGTCTCCCAGGCAAGCGTGGATGTCCTGTGCCAGCTCACGCAGCAGACTGACGGGGCTCTTGTACAGCACGTGGAGGCTGAAGAGCAGAGACAGCAAACCCTTGCAGCAAGTGATATCCTCTGTGGGGAAGGGAAAAGAAAACAGCACATTGCCAGGAGCTCCTGAAGCCATTTAGGAACATTAGACATCCAGTGAGGGAAAGTCTCCCATTTGGTATGGATTTACCAGCCTGCTTTCCCAGAAATTACACACAGAAGGTGAAGATCCTCCCAAAATCCTGCAGTTACAAAAGCAGAGTTTGCAACATGGGCATCTCATATCATACTGCAAGGAGAAATGTGGCACACTGGAGCCCTCAGCTCATAGAGAAATGATGACCAGAAGCACTGAGGAAGTGCAACACAAGCTCTGGCAAGAGTACTATATTCCCAGAGTACAAACGCAGATTTGAGCAACAGATGTGCTACATAGCAAGGGAGAAGAGCCAAGTGAGCAGCTTCTTTAGCAATGCTAATGTTTATAGAGATGGAGTTTCTTCCCTAACACTCATGATGATAGCCTCAATGTCATGGCAATCTGCCACAGAGTGGGACCTAAATGCATCTGTAGCAGAGGGGTAAAAACAGGACACACAACAGCAGAGCATCTGAAGGTCTAATATTAGACACATCACATCTAAACATGCTCCCCAAAGGCCACTTACCAAGAGCGTTTTCTTTACAAACTTTGACTGTCCAAGTCAGGAATTGAAGGAACTGTATAGGGGGGGGGGGAGGAAAAAGAGACGTCATGGCTTTGAAACAGCATTCAAAGTACAAAGCTAATAATAAGTTAAAAAATTGAAGACAATGAATCACAGAAAAGGGAGATGAGCAAGGTCCCCTGCTGGCAGAAAGGCACCTGGCCATGCTCTGGTGAAGTTCCACAAGGGACACTTAACCTAATAATAAGAGACAAGCTGAGATCCAGGAGAGGGCAATGGCTATATGTTCCCTTGGCCAGAGTAACAGCTCCATTTAATTTAAGGTAAATGACGACTCCAGACTGCTGGCACACTTTTAGTGCAGTCCCTAGCTTGCAAAATCAGAGCACTTTAGAAGATGCCTCCTTGCGTGGAAGGAATTAGGCACTTGGCCACTTTGGACTGGGCACAAGTCTGCTGGCCTTTGTAAGCTCTGTCCCCATGGGGAAGCCAGAACACAGCCAGGCTCTGTTAGGAGAGACCCTGCTCAGGAAAAGGAGTCAATTCAGACTGTGGGTGTCCAAAGGCAGGATCAGAACATGCAGGAGTGGGGTGGGGATACAACTTCTTTACTGTCCCTGCAGGCGTTTGACAGGAATGTGCTGGGTAATGTCACAAGCTGTCACTTGGACATGGTCTGGTCTGCAGGAGCATGTGACACATCAGAGCCCTCAGATATCAACCCAATCTGATAATCTTCTTCCCACACCTATGGCTACGACACCCATCCCTGCCACCCCAGGAAGGTCATGGAGCACCTGCTGAGAAGCTGGATCCAGGAGTTTGGATAAAGTGGAGAGAACTGTGATGAGTGACTGTGTTTCCTTGGAGTTGAAGTCATCTTCAGCACTGCTGAACTGGTTCACCAGAGACCTCTGGTCATGGGAAGGAAAGACAAGTGTCCCTGAGCGTGCCTGCTTGTTGCAGGGCTGTTTTAAGCAGCAAATAACCAGAAGCTGCAGCAGATAAAGGAATCAGCAACAAGGAGAATGATAAAGAACATAAAAAGAGGGCTCTTCTAAAGAGCAAGTGCTGGGTTTTGTTATAAGTGCTTACACTGCGTATAATTCAGTGTGACTTTGACAATACTCAAGTAAGTTTAGAAGGGCACTGAAGGCCACTGTAGCTCTGTAAATACACGTGCACTTCAACCCAGCACCCTGAAGAAGCTTTCCTTAGGGATCAGAAACTTTTCTGAAGTGCCAGTGAATCAGTGCCACAGTTGCCATCGCATACTCAGTCCCCTGGTCAAGCAACAGAGAGCTAGCAGTGTTTTCTGCCAGAATTACCAGTGCTTTGGAACACTTGCAGCACACAGTGGTATTTACCTGAAACTGTCGGATCTGGAAGGCAGCTTTCTCTGTGACATTAATATCCGTCTCTTCTGCGTCACCATCAGTAATATCTGGCAGAGACAGAGAGGTGCAAGAAAAAAAACAGCTAAATGCCAAGAGCAGAATATGGGATTTATTTCCAAAAGTGGGAAAGACTGCAACTGCTCACAGCTAGAGGAGGAATACAGACTGCAAAACCATGGTGAGCACAAAATGTGTTAAAGGCAAACTTCAAATAGATCAATGCTATATCAGACCCCAACTATCCTCTGCTGGCAGACTGAGCTCTATAAAAACAGGTAGAGATATCTCTGGAACTTGCCTCTGATGGGAAAAATCAACACTACTAAGCCTACCTCAGTCCTGAGAGACAGGGATCAGACCCTTTTCTCCCTAGTTAGGGAGCCAGTGTCCTTCATCCATAAGCACCCCCACACAGAAGAAGACTAGAACCTAGAGCAGAATTGTCCCATGTACCTACCCAGGGCTTGGAGGAACTGGGGGATCCTGGCAGCGTACAGTTGCTGCACTGTGTTGAAGATCCGTAGCAAACCTTCCAAGCACAGCAGTGAGATGCTTTTGCCCTTCTTCTTCCCTGACTCTTCAACAGAAGTGGGGATTGAAGTGTACCTCCAGAGCAGAACCCTAGGGGATGGGAGATGAGTTAATATCCCACGCTCCAGTAAAGCTGGCTGCGCAGTGCAAGAACTAGAACAGGGCTAATCACAGGTTCTACTCTGAGGATTGTATTTTTAATATAACTAAATTGGAAGGTCTTTTTCCTACAGGAAAGAGGAGGGAGAAGAGATCCATCTTTAAGATTTTGTTTCAGATTTTTATTTCAGCCAAAGTTTTCTTCCTGCACAGCTAAACTATTTA
Source organism: Urocolius indicus (assembly GCA_013401255.1). NCBI lineage: Eukaryota > Metazoa > Chordata > Aves > Coliiformes > Coliidae > Urocolius > Urocolius indicus. Next base: position 16,630 of record WBNH01009330.1, on the reverse strand, counting down.
ATTCTTTTCAGGTGCCAAGGGACCTTCCAATCCCATTTCAAGGCCATCTTTCTACACTCATTTCTTCCACCTGGCTTTCCTTCTGTCTCAGACTACCCAAACACTGGCCACTGGTGTCAAAAGTGTCAGGGACAAAAAGAGCTTTTGTCTTGGCAGTTTGATTCTCTGAAATGTCAGATATCACTATAAGGCTGTATAGAAATACAGTCAGAGACTCGGAGAGGTAAAAACAGGCAAAGATAAGTGAAAGGCTTTGATGAAAGCTAAATTGTTTGGCCCAATGGAAACTTTTCTATTTGTAGGCAAACATCTTTTTTTTCCCCTGCTCCCCTAAACCCACTTCTCCCTCTTTTTTTTTTTTGTTCCCTCTCCATTCTTCTCATTAGTTCTGTTGCCTGCACAGATGATCTTATTCTATTTCAATGTCCAGTCACACAAAACATGTAGCTCGCATGTAGTCCTAATGGCTGCAACAAAAAATAGCCTCTATTGTTTGGGGTGGGACACAAAACAGGCATTATTCACGGCAGGGGTAATTTGCATTTTGTGCTCTCTGCTGCCTGGGATCTGAAAAGACCCCATGCAGATATGACCTAGATCCCCAAAAACATTTACATAGTTAACATTCTTGGATTTTCAAAGGATTAGACGCATGAATGTCTTCAAGAATCTTGCAAAAGTCCTAAGCAAATGTTTTCTAAAGACATTCAAAGGATTAGACGCATGAATGTCTTCAAGAATCTTGCAAAAGTCCTAAGCAAATGTTTTCTAAAGCTTGTGTCCCTCTCACATCTGTTGTGTACTGTAGCTGGAAGGGAATTTTAATGTCATTGCATCCTAGAGGCCTCAAGACTTCACCCTGTAACCGTCCCATGTTCTCTGTGACAATAGGTGACAAACCAAAATTCAGAAAGAGGCTGAAAACAAGCGTTTGATTCTTCCAGGCCAAGCATCATTATTAGAGCTGTACCTCTCACGCTGGCACAGAAACTGTAGTGCCTCCACTTGACCTCTCTGGAGCAAAGACAGGCAATAATCTCAACTGGAAAGAATAACTGTTTGAAACCATTCTAGACCACGTTCTTCTCTCAAAACCCTCCCTGAGAAGTAAAAGTGCCCCAAATGCATTGCTGTTTTTTAGGGCTGATGTCTTCACGTGCCACAGTGACTTACCGTGTGATTTTGCAGAGGTTCTGAAACATCTTCTCAGGATTTTGTCCATCTGGCCCATCAGTTTGTCCTGTCTCTTCCAGCTGCTGAACCTTCTGCAGAGCCACACTGACAGCATAGCGCAGGAACTCTGTGCTGGAGCGCAGAACTGCCAGGCTCTCCTCGTGGCTTTGGGCATTGTCCCTAGAGAAGCAAGAGCAGTGCCAGGGAGATGAGAGTGCATTGAAAAAGCACAGGGATGGCCTACTGGATTCAGAATCTAAACATGCATTTACAAATAAAACCATTGGCTGAATTCAGGGTGGAAAAGAGCCTTTCTCTGGGTAGCCTGCAGTGAACACTTGTAGGACAGAGTTCCATCAACCTTTCCAAAGACACTGACAGACGTGGTTTGAACTCATGTCTGGCTCTGTTCCACAGAGCTCAAACGCTGCAGTCTGTTGTCTGGGGAATGGCTCAGGACTGAAGAGCAGAGACTCTCCAAGGCCTTACAAATCATAAGCAAAGTCCAGGGAAGCTGTTTTGTCAATATCAGTAGTTGCACAGCTATGGTGCCTGCCTGGACTCTGATGCTCTCCAGACGAGTGCTGTCACAATGTATGCCTTGTATAGAAACAAAAATGCCTGTACTGTACAGTGCACCACAAAACCAGCTTGTGAATAGGCCTTAAAGCTTCTCCAGACATGGCAGCTTCTCACCTGAACAGAGCTGTGAGCAGAGTAGATACAAAACCCATAGACAGAAAGCTCCGTGCCGTTTTGTTGCCCAAGGTAGATTTGTTCTTTCCAGTTTTCTCCTTCAGGATTTCAGAGAGTTTGTTGTAACATGTAAACAGGCCCAAGACATCCTCAAACCTGTTCTTGCTGCAGTAACAGAGAAAATCCAGTCTTCAGGTTTCCCATTTGAAGCTTCAGTTGCCAAATTACACAATGACATTACCATAAACGGTAAAACCATGACATATCATAGAATCATAGAATGGGAGGGTTGGAAGGGACCTTTAGAGATCATCTAGTCCAGCCCCCTTGCAGAAGCAGATTCACCTAGGTCAGGTCACACAGGAACACTTCCAGGTGGGTCTTGAAGACCTCCAGGGAAGGAGCCTCCACACCCTCCCTGGGCAGCCTGTGCCAGGGCTCCCTCACCTCAACAGTGAAATAGTCTTTTCTTGTATTTAAATGGAACTTTTTGTGTTCCAGCTTCATCCCATTACCACTTGCCCTGTTGCTAGCTACAATAGAAAAAAGGGATGCCCCAACCTCCTGACACCACCATTTAGATATTTGTAAATGTTAATAAGATCCCCCCTCAGTCTCCTCCAGACTAAACAGCCCCAGTTCCCACAGCCTTTCCTCATAAGGAAGATGCTCCAGTCCCTAGCAGTCCACCTCCCTGACAGTGTACACCGTATCTATTCCTCTTTGACCTGCTCTGCTATAAAATGTCACATCCCATTCTCCCACAACACATGGCATTCAAAAAGACACCATTCTGTGAACATCTGTGCCACAAAGCACTCTGAAAACATGGCTCTGACTCTGTGTTGGCACCATTATCCTGTGCACACCACAAGGCTGTACTCTGCAGAGCTAGGCACAGTATAGTACAGCTGGTGCTGGAGGATAGGGCTTGATGTTTTACCTGAAGTTCCCTGTGTTGAAGTTGTACTCCATCAGGACCTCACAAATCCCCATCACCTGAATGGCATAGATGTTATTCTTGACACCAACACCAGAAGACAGAGAAAAATCTGCCGATTTATCCTTAAGAGGTAAAGGAAACAAGTGAGAAATCTTTTCACAACCTGACAAAAACTCAGTGTCTTCTTCCACTGAGTCAAACCAAAAAAAATCTCATTTACCAGTTCAAAGTCCTCCAGCTCGCTCTTGATCATCCGTCGTGTGACAGATTCTAGCATGTCTTCAAAGTCTTGCTCAAATCCCACATCCTCCTCCTCATCTTCAGCTCCTTGGCACAGATGCACAGTGCTCTTATACCAGGCAAGACAGTGTTGGATACAGCAGAGCAGATGGGCCTGAAGGAAGCAGCCACACACTCACACTCAGCCTTCTCGTTGGAGGTCACTGGCAGAAGTGGCCATGGGCCAGACCGTTACCACTGGATGCAGAGCCATAGCTGCCTTCAGAGGCTCATCCCCAGAATGGGAGGATCTCTAATCCTACATGTACCTACCCAGGCGTAGCTTCAGATGATGCTGTCTGCCTGAGCGTGCCTATATGGGATGTAAAGACTGAGCTGCCACTGCTCCCTCAACCCAGCTACCTCAGCTGCTGGGGGAAATGGAATCTACAAAAGGGCTCTGGCTCTAGCTGAAGAGTCTGCTCCCTTCCTGGGCGTGCTACTGCAGCACAGCACAGGAGCTTCCTTAGGGGAAAACAAAGTGATTCATTTGAATTTGTTCCCTCAGAAACCCAATGAATCGTTGAGGTCTCATCTCCAACAACTTCAAGGGAGCAAAACCAAAGGGCAGATTCTTCCCCCTGCTAGACATACACTGCACAACTATTTTGTGTGGAATTAGGTTGAAGGAGGGAACCTCCCTCCTAGGGTGAGTTCAATAGATAAACAGAACTACACTATTCCTAGAGTACTTTTCACACAGGTCCCCATAACCACTGTGCCAGGGGGGCTCCAATAGCCTGAGACAGGGGTGAGGTGCTCAGCTTTATTGTCATTAAAACAATTGCTCCAGGCTAGAAGAGGTTAAGAAACACAAAGTATTCAGCATTTTAGTTGTGGGCTACATGAGCTATGGAACAGATGAGCTTGCAGCTGTGGTCAGCCAGCACAGCTCTTACCAGTGGTTCTTGCAAAAAGATTTGATCTCCTTGAGCCATAATACATCCTTCAAGTTTCAGTGGAGGCAGGAGGTCTGGCTGGGGCAAGTAATATTGCTTTATCTGTCACAGAAAACAAGAAATAAAAATTAGCAGTTCCTTGGTAACTGAGCCTCTTGGGTTGTTTGAAAAGAGAACACCATATATTTTACTCCATTCCACAGAGCAAAAAGTGGCACTGTAACACTGGGGCTGTACATGTATGTGAGCCACATCATTTGCTCTACTAGGGATTAAAATGTCCCCTCTCGAGTTGCTTATGTACCTCTCAGCCAGGACATGACACTGCCCTAAAACCAAGTTTATCTGACCGCTTGCTGTTGTGTTGTTTCAACATCCAACATGTTGGATTGCACTTCACCTGCAGTGCTGCTGTGAGGATCAGTAACTGCTGCTGCCTGTTACCCATCCTTTATGCCTGGTCCCACTATGGCATCCAGCTTCATGCCCCACGGGTGTAGGCACTCATGGAAGCTACACTTGGCACCAAAACAAATCTATGAGAGAGCAACTCCTGGCTGCTTGGCACACCACAGGAAAGACAACTGCTCTAAGCACTGATACAGGGTCAGGACAGAACAGGGAAGGTTATGTACATATCTAAAATGATGCTATAAACTTGTATACATTTACACCAAGCTCCCAAGAAGTGCCCTCTGCTACCCAAAAGCTGCCTTTGCTCTGATCATGCACCTTCCTCAGATCCTACACTGTCATGGGAAAGCTGGAATTAGTCAGCATGAACTCTTTGGATGATTAAAGGGAAGAAAATTACTTGTCTCAAAGCAAGCACAGCCTGTCCAATGGATTGAGGAAATGTGATTGTCTTGTTGCCATGAGCAACACTGTTGGGGGATGAGTTAATCCTCCCAGATCCTACATGGACTTGGGTATTCTCCCAATGGGAGGACAGCAATAGTAATTATTGTGTCAGTACACATCCTCAGGGAAGTACGTGAGAGTAACTCCTGTGCACTAAGGAGGGAGAGCACAAAACACTTCTTTGGGCTCACACTGCTTGCAGCATCTCAGAACTGAAGGGTTGGAAAGAGCTTCAAGAGATCCTTTCTCTTCCACCTCTGACAGGCTATGAACCAGTCTCCAGACATTTACCTAGTCCATTCTCTCAACATAGCATGGACCCAAGCACCTCCTTAGAGAAGTGCTGCAGCACTTAAATGTGTTTCCAGTGTAAGCGAAACCTATTTTCCCACTATTTAACCTGAAGTGCTTGCTATACTGGGTGCAGGGCTGAATTCTTAGTCTCTACAGCCACACAGCAGTACTTTACCTGGGACAAGAGTGTCTCCATTATAGAGCTGGCCAGCTGGGAGTTCCTGCGAAGGACATCATAAAACCCCTGAAGACAGGAAGGAAGGACCAGTTGGCTCACACAGCAGAGAAAATGAACCACATGCATAATAAGTTGGTGTCATAAGACGGCAAAGACCCTTTGGCACCTCAAGGAACTGTGAGGAAGTAACAATGTGCTCAGTGTAGAAGCCCATCCCTGGCAAAGTAAAGGCACCATAGAAAGAAGGGATGAATCAGAAAGAGTATGAATTTCCTCACAGGGGCCCTCTCACAAGCTGTATCTCCCTAGCAGCGGTGGCATCAAGCCCAGAGTGACTTTCACTCCTATTTAACACTAGCACTAGATCCAACTTCAAACTGTGAAATCCTGCTTCAAAGGCAAAACAAGCCAGCAAGGAACCTGTAGGAGGCAAAAAATACTTCAGACTGAGAAAGCTCAGTGGATGGAATAAAGCAAGCACAAGTCTTATAGCAACAGTGACAAATGTACCCAAAACTTGCAGCTCACTGAAGGTCAGTCCAAGCAAGTCAAAAAGGAAACAAAATCCGAGCCAAACAGGTTTTTCTCCTCAAGGTGGTACCCAACGGTTATCTCAGGAGATAAGATATGCACCCAAAAATGGCTCTTTTTATTAGGCCATCTGTCACAAGACATTTCAGGGACAGACAAACCTGTTATAGAAACTTGCAAAAGGAAGAGGATGAAAGACAGATCCCTGATGCATAGTCTCTTAGGAAGTTTCCCTGTAGTCTCCAGTCAGGGGTTTCTTTTGGGAGCCCATCATTAATTCCCATTTCCTAGGCCACACCACAGGAAGACAGAGCTTTGACACATTTTTGCTCTTAAGCATTGCACGAGATGAGGCAGATCCATCAATGTGTCTTGGGCTTATAATGGCCCAAAATAAAAAGAAGCAGAAAGATTGGGGAGAAAAGCCCTAGTCCTTGGTACATGTGTCCCACAAAGAACATAACTGAGACGACAGGCTGTTCTCCACAATAATGTGATCATTATTTACCTGGGGCTGCAGTAGAACCAGGCTACAGAAGAGCTAGTGGCTGTTGAAAAGGAGATTGAAGAAACCGTGTTTACCTCGTATAACATGAGTCGAACATCCGCTTGCTGGCTCAAACACCGCCTCAGGCTGCCCAGGATTTCAAGGCAGAAGGCCTCATTAGCTGCAGAATTATAGCAGGCATGAACATCTGCCTGGACCTGAGAGGGTATATTAGTCACGTTATACTGGTTACGATTCTCAAATATCACAACACAGAGCAAGGTGATAAGGAGCCCAAACAATCACTGAAACAGTCCTTAGTGTGCTGCCAGGCTCTTTATCATCAGCAAGGAGCAGCGTGAATGCTCCCCAGAACACTGGTGCTGTAAGATAGAATGACTCTGAGAAGCAAGGTCCCTAGGCCAGCTTCTCTTTGCACACTGCATTTCCCAAAGCTTTCCTTCCAGGACTAATCCTTTCCTCAGTAATATTTCCATTTTGGGGAAACGCTTCATTCTTGAGTTGTTTCCAACAGTGCACATTAGACACAAGACTGTCTCACCCAACCCAGCAGTGCCTGCAGAACAGCACTTACCTGAGAGGCACCAATGGCCTGGCTGCACTGGGAAGAGGCTAAACTGCCCAGAATCTTGAAATTCCTTAACAGAAGCAAAAAGCCAGCAACTGCAGCCTTACGAGCATCGAGTTGCCTGCGAGGCAGGGGGGAGAAAAGAGAAGCGTAAGGAGAAATGGAAGCAAGAAGTTCACAAGATCAACTCAGCAATGAAAAAGAATCCACAATTAGAGTGACTGGGCCCAGTGGGACTGCTGTCCAAGAGGGCAGCACAATCCCAAGGAATGAAGAACTTGGCAGTTTGCTGGGAATTCCCTTGCTCTGCACTCTCACAGCATTCAGTTTCCTTTCTGTCCTTTCAATGCCCACACCAAGGGAGAGCCCCAGGCCAAGTCCCAGGTGTTAAATGTTCCCTGAAAACTGAGGGGAGAGTCTCACAGAGCTCAGAGTTGGAAGATTCCCCACAAAAAGCTGGTGTTTTGCTTTGCTCACCAAAATCCCCAATCTTTCCCAAGGCCAAGTTCTTTGCTTTGAATAGTAATCCTAAATTATCAATTCTACATTCATAACCAGGCAGCTACTGCCCAGCAAAATCCAGACTGTGACCACAACAGCACGAAGACAGTGGGATGCTTTGCTCAAAGCAGCACCAAGACAAGAGGCTTCATTTTCTACCATCTTGTAAGGGAAGGTGGCAGCTCAGCCTTCTGATCACGGGTTCCTTCCAGACTCTCCCTAGCTTCTGGATGGACTCAGCTACACATGCTGGAACTGGTTTTAATTTTGCCTGCTTATTTGGAGTTCCCAACAGCTTTCTGAACTTCCAAAGCCCATTCAGCTGGGGGTTGGGATTTGTGTCTCAGTTCAGTAGAGCTGTGACTGTAGTACAGTGCTGTACTAAAGGGGCAGGAGGTGTCACCATTCAGTTATGGGAAGAACATAGTAAGGACACAGCCAAAGCCAACAAAAAACACTTTGGCTCCAGAAACATAAATGAGTTACAGAAATCTTTACAAAGAATCCCCTTCCCAGCTTACCTGGAAAAGATAGCTTTTTGGAGAACAAGTATCAGGGAGTCCCTCACTGACATGCTGACTTTGAGCAGAGGCTGGAAAGGAAGACATACTTTGGAGAGAAAAGCAGTAAGACATGCCAAGCCCTTGGGGCACATGAGCTCATCTTCCTCAGGCCCATCTGGCCATGCATTTCCAATGCTGTCATCAGTACAGTAGGAGACCCAAGACATTTTAAAACCATATAAAATTAAACCTAGAGAGCTGTAGCAGTGAGACACCTTAACAGGTCACTGAGGACACAGTGCAAGGGTTTGGGAAAAAAACCTACTATCCCCAGGGTGGACAAGGCAGGTAAAAACTCAACACTAGGACACCATCTCAGCTCAGGCAAAGAGGAATAGTGACATGGGGCTTAGAAGGAGAAAAATCAACGTGACAGTTACATCTGTGCAGCTCAACACTGTATACTTCATTTTCTAGAGCATGCAGCATCTGGGCATCTTCCAGATGAAGGGTCAGCACAGAGCAGTTTCAGTACCGTGCCAGACCACACCATATGCTTTTGGCTTGAGGGCACATGGAAATCCATGCTTGAAGAACAGTCCCATGCTACACCGAACAACCTACAGCAGAGTACCAAGGTTTATTTTGTGGGGAGGGTTATTAGATCATGCATATAATTGTGGCCTAGAGCTGTCACTGGAACTAAATGAGTAAGGATAGTCATGTGGAAATGCAAAGCTTTACCTGTACTGCCCGGAGGAGCCCTTGCACTGTGTCGATGGGCAGAAAGGACAAATTGTCAAAGGTCTCTGTGACTTTGGAGGATGAAGTCTGAAGCACAAGAGGAGCAGACACAACAATATTGGACAGCAAGTCTGAAAACACAAAAGGACAAAAGGAGCAGCTGCTGTCAAAAGGCCAGAAAAGTCTGAGCAAAAAAAAAAAAGTCTATAAAACTAAATTACAGAATAATCAAAGCCCTTCCATGACACAGAGAGGTTGTGATAGGATGAGCATCGAACATGTGAGCTGTGTGTGCTGCAGGTACACGGTGTGAAAACACGCACAGCCCAGCTGAAGGGCTTCACCCCACCAGAGGGCACTGAGGTACCAGAGACCAGGCTGCAGCACAGGCATCCAAGGGCTGCCAAGGCCAGGGAGGAAGGCAAGGCTAGGAGAGGGATAGCAGCTTTCTGTGCGTCAGCTGCTCCATGGCAACTGCCTGCAAACACATTTTTCACCTGAGATGAATACAAGGTAATCTGATGCAGCTGACACCTCTGTAAGAGGGGAAGGAACAACTGATTGTCTTGGCTTCAGGTCACTTTAGCAGGAACTTCAGAAAGCCAACTGTATCCTGGGCTGCATCCAAAGCAACGCAGCCAGCAAGTTGAGGGAGGGTATTCTGCCTCTCTGCTCTGATGAGACCCCAGCTTGCAGTGCTGCATCCAGCTCTGGAACCCATAGCACAGGCAAGGCATGGACCTGTTGGAGCAGGTCCAGAGGAGAGACACAAAAATGATCAGAGGGCTGGAGCACCTCTGCTGTGAGGACAGGCTGAGAGAGGGTTGTTCAGCCTGGAGAAGAGAAGGCTCCAGGGAGACCTTATTGCAGCCTTTAAGTACTTAAAGGGGGCAAACTTTCTAGCAGAGTGTTGTGATAGGACAAGGAGTAGTCGTTTTAAACTAAAAGAAGGTAGGTTTAGACTAGCTATAAGGAAGAAAGTTTTTAAAATGAGGGTGGTGAAACACTGAAAGAGGTTGCCCAGAGAGGTGGTAGATGCTCCATCTCTGGAAACATTCAAGGTAAAGCTGGACAGAGCTCTGAACAACCTGATCTAGTTGAAGATGTCCCTGCTCATTGCAGGGGAGTTAGACTAGATGACATTTGAAGGTCTCTTCCATTCATTCACATTTAATTCACCAAACCATTCTATGATTGTGTAACTTGTTCTGAGTGTCCAGAGAGCAGGACATGTTGCTCTGTCTTTCCTGTTACCTATGAAGTGGCTGACAGGAGATGCTGCTTTCGTGAGGACTCTGTTCAGGACCTGCTCAAGGATATCACTTCTGATGGGCTCGTGAACCTGATATGAGAAAGAACAATAAATAAAGATCAAAATCCACGTAAATTTAAGATATTCCTGTACCTCACAGCACTGGCATCATGCAGTACAAAGCAAATCCAGATCTGACAGACAAGTCCCCTTTTAGCTAAATTCATACACCGATCGATTTGGATTCCACCCCAGGCCAACCAGAACCAGCACATCAAAGGAGCACACACAGTACACTCAGAATATTATGGGTCAAATAGCCTGTGGGAGGCAAATTTACCAGCTCAGTGAAGGTACTGGTTTTGATGCCACCTCTGACAGATTTTCTGTGTACCTCAGAATTTCCCTGCCTTCTTGCCAGTTTCTTGGAAACTGGAATAGGGATTGCACAAGTATCATGGTAGCTGGAACACATTAGGTCTTCATGTTCGTCCCTTCCAGCTGGACAGGGGCAAACAGGAGACTAAATCTAGTATTGTTTGTAAAACACTTGTCATGGATACAGCAGGTAAGGTTTTGACACCATTTACCAAGAGAGAATAAGAACAGAATTTCTTCCGCACCCCAAAAAAAAAACCCCAACCCTCTCAAAAGCAAACAGTACCTTAAATGTTTCCAGCAGGATACTGGCTCCCAGTCTGCAGGCCTGCTGGGATGGCATTTTTGAAAGGCCATAACTGGTATCAGCAGCTTTTCCTCCAAAGGGTTTTTTTGGTTCATACGATTCCATTAGGCTGAAGCCAAGATCCACCAGGCCCTGAGTAACGTGGTCCCAGCCAAATGCACTGAGGAAAACATGGAACAGACCAGGAAAGGTACAGCTTAGTCACAGAAAAAAAATAGTTTTGATTAAAGCAGCCTAAAGGAAAAACTTCTGCAGCCATTTCAGTGTCCAAAGCAGCAGTGTGAGAGATGCCTGATTGCTGCAAGGAAGAAGACACCACTCACAGCATGTGTCTTACAGTCCTGGTTCTCCAGCCATCAGACCTCCTTCCCAGTCCAAAGGTTTGGGGAATGATGTGCACTCAGGTCTGATCTGAATGTGACAATGGGCTACAGCTGAGATGCACAAACATCCTACTGATCCTGAGATAGAATCACAGAATGGTAGGGGTTGGAAGGGACCTTCAGAGATCATCTAGTCCAACCCTGATCTTCAAGGCAGAGAGGAGGACAGAAGAAGAGGCCTCACATCAAACTAAAGTTCTTTGTACCACCAGATGCAGATTTGAGGAAGAGGAAGCAGATTTATATAGCTGCATTTTCTTGCTTTATTTTTTTTTTTTGACCAATATAAAACTAGGATAAACACTTTGGCTTTTCACACTGTTCCCTGCCAGCACCTGGTCAGCAGTACTTAGCACCCCAGAGCATTCTAGGAGGGCTGAAACTCTCCCCCTCCCAAAACCCATTGAGCATTCTACAGCACATTGCAAGAACTCACCTATTTTTCACCACTTCCAGAATTACAGCAGTCACATCACATTGTTGAGGAAACAAGTCCTGCAGAAACTTGGAGGCTTGAAGGAACTGCAGGTCCTTGCAGCTTCTGGTGATTGATGTTTTCAAGAAATCAAATATCTGGAACACAAAACCACTGAGTGTGAGGAAATGATCTTTGAAATGAGACTTGTGTAGTGTTGGGTGTGTTCCAGTAAGAGCACCAGCCAGAGCACAAATTCCAGTACAGCCTGCCAAAAAAATCTTAACTCACTTCTTTCTCAGGACAAAGACATCAACCCCATGAAGTACCTCAAGGAGGGTAACTTGCTGCCAGATGCTCTTTACTTGGCCACCACAGAAACAAAACAGTAGAAAAAGAAGACCCTGCTTTTCTTCTCACCTTGTAACACCAACCCACAAGAATCACAACTGTGTACAATTCTGATACTGCTCTGTAGTATTTGATGTTGTTCAGTAAACTACAGTGTTTCAATGACCTAACTGCCCCGCCAAGAACATCCAGAAACTATTTTAAGCCTAATTTGGATGGGACTATGACCTAACCATGCTTCCTTTCCTTTACAAGCAGTGCAGCACACCTACCCATGGAGGTTCTCTGCTTTATCACCCACATACCTGCTCTTGCAGTCTGTGTTTTACTGCAACTGACAGCAGAAGAGCCACGCTGAAAGGACACAGGGCTCTACCAGGGTCCTTCTGCTGCTCAGCCTAGAAAGGGGCAAGCAACAGTCAGAAAGCTTGTTACCTTCAACTGCAGCATCCTACAAGTTCAGGGAAGCTTCGGGCAGGCGACTCTTCAAACATACCAAAACATTGGTTGAAGTGAACACGACTGTGATCATAAAAAATGTTAAATCCTCTTCTACATATGAGTAGTTCAGTTTTAAAACCCCACTTCAACATCTCCAGGAACACTCGACGCCTACTCCACCTCTGACATACCTTTAGATGTCGCATGAGTTCCTCGCCCAGGTCCTGATCCAGGTTGATAACAGAAACGATGTGGAGAATAACGGTGCCTTCCACGTGGCGCAGCTGGTCCAGGGGCACCGTGGCTACCTCAAGGTCCACTGATCTGGGAGTTTTATCCAAAGCCAGAAATCATTTCTTATGTATCAAGGAGGATATACTTGTACAAGGTTTAACAATTCAAATTCAAGGAGCCCTGGGCAGAACCAGGATGATTACAAATAACCAGGTAGTAAAGAAAGGGGATGACAGAGAAAGAACTCACTGTGGAACCTTCTGTTCTTCCTTTTGCCTCTTATCCAAGTGATCAAAAAACCTGATAATTCCTTCTAAAACAGTCTTCTTACTGCCCTGCAAGGGGGGGCATTACATTAAGCCACTGCGGGGCCTGGTGTATCCTAGAGAGCTACATTCTATTCCCACATCAATTACCAAAGTCATAGCATTCTTCATTTCCCTTCATAAATTGCTGAGGTAGGGGAGGGCTCTTGTGCAGCTCATTTCCAGATGAGGCAACTCAGATTTAGTTTGCATATTTCTTTTGATTGCACTTACCGAAGAGCTGGAAGAAGCTGAAGCTCTCAGACGTTCTGGGGTTTGTTTGAATTTATCAATTAGAAAGGGTCCTTTATGTTTTAATCAATCAGGAAGGCTTTCAAACTCCTAACCTTAAATCTAAAGACACATTTTAGCCAGTGGACTCAAATGACCTCCTATAACACACATATCATTTGTCTTTGACTGGATCATTTTGGAACGGACTTGGTTACAAATGAAGCAAATGAAAGAGCCAAATCACCCTGTCAAAGGGCAGAGATGTTGCTGGCAGTCTCTGCTTGCAGGAAGAGCACAAGAGATGAGACATTTGCAGTGTAAGTCAGACTACAGCCTAGAAAACAATCATACTGCATGACTCTATTATTATAGAGTACAGACCACAGAGAGCAAGCAAATCACTCTTAAGAACACTGAAACCACCCTCCCATCCTGATGCTCTCAGCTGTTGGTCATGCCTTAATTCCCAAAGGTTTCCTTCTTTCCCCATAAGGAAGATAAAGATTGTACCTTTCCCTAAGCAGTCAGCTTCTCCAGGCCAGAGGGAGTTAACAGAAAAAAACCCTGCTGATGTCCTGCTCCCACAGCACAGTTTGGGAAAAATCAGAAACCCCACCAAAATCCAGCCTAAAGCTCAGTCTGTATATATTTTTTTCTCATGCTTTATACTTAGCAGGAGGCCAGCTTCCATGAGCTTTTACCTTTGCAGATAGCAGCAGCAGCTGATAGACCAGAGGGGGAATTTCCTGCAGGTCTAATTTGGAGAACATCCTAAGGACCTTTTCCACCACAAACTGCAGCTCCTCTCCCGACAGCGGAATATCCCTGTTGAATCAAAGATGCAGCCTAAGTATTTTCAGCAATTTCCATCACAACCCCACAGCAGATTCAACCCAGAACTAAACAAAGGTATCCTAAGATACAGCGAGGCTGCCAGTGCTCCCAGAGTCCTCACCAGAAGCAGGTGCCACAGATCCCTCAGTTCCCTACCACTGTCCCAGGATACTCTTCAAGCCACAGTGCTTAGATCTCCTCCACATTATGCTTGGTCACTAAGGTACTGTGAATTCACCAAGGCTCATTCACATGGCATCAAGCCCCCAAAGCCAAGCCCAGCCTTTGGGGCATGCCTGCCCAGCTGTGTTTGGTTTCCAAAAGGATCCACTGTGGATGTTCACTGACCAGCCAGCCATGGGGCTGAGTGCCTGCTCTGGTCACACCTCCTATTCATAGTTGCCCCAAAGGATGTGTGAAATAGGACACAGATGTGACCACAGCTGAAGAAAGGGTTGATGTTGAAGGGAAAAAGAATTACCTGAACATGTTGGCAAGATGTATTACATTCTGAGGATTCCACCTGGCAAAACAAAAACACGTTGGAAAATTGAGAACAAGCAGGATTATCTTTTAGCCCTTCCCTCCTCAACGTCACCACTTCCCTGTTATGTTCTGATATTAAGATTAGAAGCCAGATTTCCACCAGAAATCAAAACTGCCAGCCTAACCACCCAGACTTAGAATGGTTCTGAGGTGTCCCAGCCTCCACAATACCAAATACCAAGCAGACAATAAAAACAAGTGCTTCCTGAGACCTCTTCCTGTAATGATATTACAAGGTCTGGGAGCAGAGTGTTCCCTTGTCTTCTCAGCCAGAGAAGATGCTGTCACAGAGGACAGAGATTCAGAGATGATAGAACATGTCACAAATGGTGACATCCATTGGGATGCCTTTTTCAAAGCACAGTATTGTATCATGTAACCAAGAGCTGGTAGAGATGCACGTACTTGCTGGAGCACAGAGTATTTATCAGCTGTTTCTTAAACTCTTCCCCATTCAGTTCACCTGAAAAACCAAAAGCCTTTTAGGAACTGATTCCAGAGGAAGGAAGGACAGTCTGGGGAGAAGGAACTGAGAGGAGTTACCTTTCCCATAAGCTAGGCTCTCCTTTGAACTGGCCAATACAGTGAGAACAGTGGAAAACAACTCCAAGGATTTCCCGTTAGACAGGCTGCCACCTTTGATAACATCAACAAACAGGGTGGCAAGCTCAGCCAAGGCATGGCCTGGCAGCTGGCGGGCCTGGGAGGAGACACAATGACAAAAAAGAGCCAGAGGCAATGGCACACAGGATAATTCCACATGTACATCCAAACTGTCACCAAAACCCAGCAAAGGACAACATTTCCTATACCGAAATATTCCCTTAGAAGGAGAATTCAGACCCAGGATGTCTATTTTGTACCGTATAGAAAAAGAGCAGTAAATTAAGGTGATGTAATTGTAGGTTTGGAGTTTCAAGTCTCAGTTCCAAATATCCAAAGACAGTCACATGCACCAAATTCCACCACCGGTTAACTCACACAACTCATTTGCCTCAGTGGCCTAGTAAAGTATCCCAGCCTATGCTCAAAACGATACCCAACAGAGCCTAGGAAAGCCAGTCCAAAGGAGCTTCTACCTCCAGCATCAGCAGTCCTATGATTTCAGATGCCTTGCCCAAGTGCAGGTCCCCTGACTCTACTAGTGGGATGCAGTGCTTGTAAACCTGAAGCCTCCTGAGGACACCACTTTGCTGAGAACAGGGGGAGCCTTTTAAAGGGGAAATAAAGAAAACAGAGAATGGAGAAAAAAAAAAAGGGGTTACACAAGGACCAACATGTTGCTGAACAACAGGAAATTATCAGGACTAAACTGTCACCTGATTGCAACTCTTATTTTATCTATCTGACAAAACAGATAAAAACAAAACCAGAGCACAGGAAATGAGAATCTCTTGGATAAAAGAGTTGAAGCCTTCAACCCTGTTATCGCAGCCCTGAGTTCACTCAGCCTCCTGCCACAGATCAGGAACTGTCAAAACGTTGAGAACAATCAGCTCGACCATTAAGCCTGGGCTGGCCAGCACAGTTCTACATCCAGGTACCCAAGGGCTCCCAAAAGCAAAGCCCCCTGCCATATCACAAACACATTAGGCGTATTTGCTGTATACGGCTGTGCACGCCCCACAGTGTCCTTGACTGGCTGGTGCTTACCGAAAGCGCCACCGGCCCGTGCTGCCCCACCACCCGCCCCGCCTGCAGCTGCCCGCTGCTGCGGCCACTCTCCCACCCCACCCCACCTCCCCTCTCCTCCCTGCCGCACCCGGCCCCCAAAGCCCACCTTTGAAGACGCCTCTGAGCCACGCCGCCGTGTCGCTGCCGCCCAAGGCCTGCCGGCTCACCGCGGCACGCAGCTGCGAGGAGAACGGAACGCTGCCAGCTGCGCTGCGCTGCGCCCGCCCGACGGGGCCTGGCGATGCACAGCCCCCCCTCCCGCCGCCTTCCCCCCCGCCTCCCCGCGCACCTCGCTCTCTCCCAGGCTCTGCAGGGCCTCCTGCAGCCGCTCGGGAGCCTCCTCGGCCGCCAGCGCCAGGATGCGCTGAGCCATGGCCCGGGACGCGCCGCCGCCACCCGCCGCTTCTCCCCTCAGGCCGCGGCGAAATTCCCGCCCGGAAGGGCCGGCCCGTCGCCGGGGCAACAGGGCCCGCCCCCAGCGCCCGCTTCCCGCCGCCCGCCGGCCCGAGGGACGCGGGTTCGAGTCCCGCGGGTTCCAGTCCCGCGGGTACGGGCAGCGCGGGGAGCGCGCGCGTAGTGTGCAGGGCAGTGTGGGGTG
>WBNH01009329.1:144048-168017 GCA_013401255.1 Urocolius indicus | reverse complement strand
TGCTCTGGAGAGGTCTGAGGTGTACCTACTTCACAGCCACCTCCGCGGGCAGCCCCAGGAAACCGCCCCTGCATCGCTGTTCCTGCCATCTCCATCCACATCCCAGTGCCCGTTCCATGCCTCTCCCCGTCCCCACTTCCATCCCCTCCCCTCCCCTCCCGTCAAGCCCACTGCCGAGCCCGTCCCGGTCGCGCCCGTGGCTTTCGGGAAGCGCGGTGCCGGGTTATATATAAAGCGGCGAGCGGCCGCGCACGGCGGGATTCGGTGGTTCCCTGCAGCCCGATGAGTCGCCGCCTGCTCTCGGCATTCGCCCTGCCCGCCGGGGTGGCCCTGGCCGCGGCTGCCGCGGGGAGCCAGGTGGGAGGGGGACGCGCGTGGAAAACTCGGATCCGGGGAGGTGTGCGGAAGCTGCATGGGGAGCACGCGTGGGAGACCCACCGCGGGGACGTCGGGCCGGGCAGACGTCGGAGCTGCGGCGCTTGCAGCTTCCACCCGCGCCTGGAAGGCTCACCCGAGAGGGAATCCCCGGCAGCGGGAGCACCAGGGCAGACACGGACGGGAGCGGGCTCCTGACGAGGAGGGTGTCCCGAGGGGGCGGGGGATGCTCCCTGTTCTCAGGAGGGATGTGCCTGTGGAGATCCTTCCCCTGGCACGAGTGGGAGGAGGCGCGTGTGCGGACCCCTCCACCCGGGGACATGCAGGGGGATCGGGTCAAGGTAACCCGAGGAGGGTGTCTTTCCCCTGCCCGGAGAAATGTGGTGTGGGACAGGACACGTAGCGCTTGGAAGCGGAGCTTTGCAGGTGGGATGCTGCTGAGCTCTGGCTGTGCCACCTCTTTGGCTCTGCAGGAGCTGACCACGAACCCGAGGGCTCTTGGCCGTGCCAAAGGGCTACCCACCCTTGCCAAACATGGCACATGTCCCCATAAGCACAGGCAGATGTGTGCTGGGGTCACAGAGCTCACCTGGCAGGGCTGGAGCAGGTACCTGCCTGCCTAGGGCCCCTCTTTGAGCTTTTCCTCTGCACCCCTCCTCTTCTCTTCAGCTTATTCCACCTTTCTGGCCCTTCTGAACATGGATGAGATGTCAGTCTCTTGAAAAGACAAGTGACTTAGCACTTGTGAGGCTCTGGAGACACCATACTATGCTGTGGCCCACTGTTTGCCCATTTTCTCTTTGTTCCAAGCTTTTCTGCCAGGCAGCTGAGACCCCCAGAGCAGAAAAGGCCAGCATGAAGGAGGCAAAGGCAACCAACAACAAATGGTGGCTGGGCCAAGGGCAAAATCTCCCCACGAGGAATGGCAAGGTGAGTTCCCTATGGGCATTGAGGGATGTGGGGAGGAATCTCATCCCATGAGGCAGGAGGAGGGGTCTGTGTGGAGACAGCATTTGGGGACATGTCTGCTCATCCCCAAGCAGTGTGACCTGACTGGCTGGTGGAAGAATGATCTGGGCTCCAAGATGCAAGTGTATGACGTTGACGACCAGGGCAACTTCTCCGGCGAATACTACACTGCTGTGTCGAGCGCCCAGAAACCCATCAAGCCTTCCCCCCTTGTGGGCTCCCAGCACTTGGACGACGATGGGCAGTGCACCTTCGGCTTCACTGTCAACTGGAAGAAGTTTTCTGGTCAGTGGCTGCAGCAGCACCTGTGCCTGGATGGGGCAGTGGGATGGGGAAGGGAACTCAAGCAGGTCCCAATGCCCACCCCAGTCCCTTTGTCCACAGTCTCCTGTCCCCATTCTGTCCCTCTCTGGTCTCTCCCAACTCTGGATGGTGACTGCAGGCAGCAGGACACCTCCTGAAACACTGTTTGGGCCAAGAAGCATCAGGAGTTGCTTTGACAGCATCTCTGCCACAGAGCATTTTCCTGCAAACATTGGGACCCACCTGGGCTCCATGAGCATTAAACCCAGGGGTGCCTGTGAAGCCCTAAAAACAGCTGGGCCCTGCCGAGGTACTGACAGCCACTGCTCCCTCAGACTCCACAGCTGTCTTCGTGGGCCAGTGCTTTGCTGGGGACGGTGACGAGGAGGTGCTGCAGACTTCCTGGCTGCTGCGGGAGAAGGTTGACTCCCTGTCCCATGACTGGAAAGCCACCAGGTGAGCCAAGGGACACCCATCCTGGCTGGGAGCCCTGCCGCTTCCCTGGAGAGGCACCAACTGGCTTCTGCTTCCTCACAGGACTGGCCGCAACATCTTCACTCGGACAGACTGAAAGGAGAAGGGAGAACCCTCTGGCTTCAGCTGGGCTGGGGAGAGGGGGAGACCCATCAGCAGCATCGGTGTGCACCAGAATTAGAGTTGTGAAATGTCTACACAACTCAAATAAATTTAAACATTTTCTAACCTTGTGCAGTCTCTGGATGTGCAGTCCTGGGGAAGCTGGGCTAAAGCACTGTGATGAGTGAGAGGTGAAGCTCACTTTTCATTGTTTTGGGAAGATAGTGGCATCAAGACCCTTTCCCAGCCCAAATCACAGAATCACAGAATTGTTTATGCTGGAAAAGACCTCTAGGATCTTTAAGTCCAACTGCTAACCCACCACTGTCACAGACACCACTAAACCATGTCCCTCAATGCCACAACTACATGGCTTTCAAATGCCTGCAGGGGTGCTGACTTCACCACTTCCCCGGGCAGCCTGTGCCAGGGCTTGACAACCCCTTCAGAGAAGACATTTTTCGTAATGTCCAGACTGGTGCCACTTGAGACCATTTCTCTTTCTCAGCTAGCTGTTACTTGGGAGAAGAGATCAAGCCCCAGTCTCCCCTCAGCTTCCAGACTAAACATCCAGTTTAGTTCCTCCAGACTAAACACCCCCACTTCCCTCGGCTACTCCATCAGACTTGTGCTCTAGACCCTTCCCCAGCCTCCAGTGCTCATCTCTGGACATGCTCCAGCACCTCAGTGTCCCTCTGGGAGTGAGGGTCCCAACACCAAACACAGCACTCGAGGTGTGGCCTCACCAGTGCTGAGTACAGGGGGACAATCCCTGCCCTGGGCCTGCTAGTCACACTATTTCTCATACAAGCCAGGATGCCATTGGCCTTCTTGGCTACCTAGGCACACTGCTGGCTCATCTTCAGCTGCCTGTAGATTAAAACCCCAGGTCCTTTTCTGTCAGGCAGCTTTCCAGATGCTCTCAAAAGGGATAGTTCTTCCCAAGAAGTGACCCTCTGACACCAAGGACAGGACAGCACTGCCTCTTGCCTGCTTGATGTCAGGTCAGCATAAGAGGAGGGTAAGATGAGGGACTTTTCTGCACCCCAAAAATCTATCTAGGATCCCCTTGGCTCTGAGGCAGCCCCTGGGTGGATAGGTGGGGGTGTCTTAGCTGCATCCATACTGCTGACAAGTGATAAGGGCTGCTCTGTACTGGCAGCACAGTGATAGTACCTGCAGCATATCCAGCCCTAAAACTCTTCCTTTAAAGATGTGTGTGATTTACTGGAAAGAGACAGCAAACACAGTTCCAAATCCCTGTCTGACAGACCTTGTGCCTTACTTTAACGGGTAGTACCGATGCTGACAAATGATTTCCAGGAAACTTAGCTTTGAGCCTGAATATGAAACTTGCTCCTCAAGTTGTCTGGTCCTAAAATAACCACACAGAATGCTGCACACTTTGTGCTGGCATTCTGCCTGGAATCTGAGCAGCACAAAGGCAGGCACAGGCTGACACCTCCCACTGCTCCCCTGCTTTTCCTGCCATAAATACCGTGGGAGAGTTCTGCTAACAACATCTGTGGCTTTACCAAGCTTTCCACCTGCTCTGTGTTTCAGCCTGCCTCATCGCAGTCCTGCATGTGGTTTGCTTTTCAAGTTTTTCTCCCCTAGGTCTATCTTCTGACGCTTCTGAAGCAATGCTGCTGTTTCCTTCCCCATGCTCCTCTGCAATTTTTGCATCTCTTTCAGCCTCTTTACAGTCTGTCTGAGCACAACGCCTTTATGCCAACCCCTGCTATGGTGCCTTTGGTCTGTGCAGCCTTTACCTGCTTCAGAGGAACCCAAAGTTTAGGAAAGAGCATGAGAAAGGGACCACAAGATGTTGCTTTCACCCCAAAGTGCGTCCAGCTCAGCAGCGGCGCATCCTGCAAAGCCTGCAGGTTTACCCTATGATTCCTCCTGATTTTATTACTGACTTCATGCCAATAATTCTCCAGGGCAGAGCTTCCTGGGGGTTGTGCAGAAGTCCTGGCTTGCTCCAGCAAGGCAGCAGTACCTGACAGCAGTTTGAGCAGTCTGCAAACCCCTGCAGGCAGCCGCAGTGCTGGTGAGAAAGGCAGTGGACATGGGCTGGCAGAGACGTTTGCAAGGCCAGTCCCTAAATGAGGGCATCCTGCAAGGCTGTGACACATCCTGCATCTTGATTTTGGGGTGGCAGGTGACAGAACTTGGTGTGCCAGGAGTATCTACAAGCATCAGAGTTGGGGAAGGTCTGGGGCTGTGGGTGCTGGACATTCATCAGCACTGAGTTTTACCCTGGGGCAAGACCTGCTCATCATGCTCACGTCTGCTGTGCTTCTGTGAGCCCCAAACCTGGCACTATTTTCCTCCCTCCAGCTCGGGCTCACTGACAAAACGAAGGTGAGCAGTAAGGTCACTTTCAACCCCACTGCAGGCCTCTCTCTGGGAGGAGAACTGCTGCTGCTGTGTGGCAAGCCTGAGCCACAGTGATCCACACACTATGTGTGCCTTAAGGGGCACAGGGAGCTGGAGGAGGCAGGGGGCACCTTGCGATTGCATGCTGCAGGTGGCTGCTGCTGCGGCTGTATGGCACAGGAGCTCACACATAGCCTTTTTGATAAAGGAAATTACAAGGAATTCATTGGGGTCCTGGCACTGGGTAATGCTCACGTGGGGGATTGAACCCCTCAAACAGTTGTCACTGTCAGAACGGAGAAGGAGTTGCAGGGGTCCTTCAACACTTACATGTCATAACCAGATGTGTAAGAATGTCCTACCTGACCAGTTCTGCAGGGACATTTTCTTATCAGCTGTTTACAAATGTCTCCATGCTGAACATCTCAGTGCCCAACATCTGCCTCAGCCCAGGTGTTGTCCCACCTAGGCAGATGGAGCCAGGGAGTTCCCTGGTTACTCGGAGTCTCCATGGCTGGTCAGTGCAGGCATGTGAGCAGGCAAACCCCGGTACTCAGCCATGCTGCAGTAATGACAAGAGAATACATTTAATTTCAAGACCACTTCTAAATAAAGTCCCATAGCTCCTGCTCTCTTTGCCATGTCTATGTGTTCATCAGTACTGCCAGCCCCCTGGTCAGGACAGCACACCCTGCTCTGCTCCTCCACCTCATTCCTCAGTCACTGCTGAGCATAGACTGTCACCCTGGGAGGATGGAGGAGCTCCTCAGCTGGGTCTCTAGCCCCTCCTAGGTCTGTCTGGGAGACAGGGCACCGTCCCAGATGTGATCTGCATCTCCAGCCCATGTCTGACCTCATCATGTTTGGCAGCACATACCTTCAGGTTGATGAAGGACCAGAGTCTGGTCCAGCTTCCCCTCTGCAGATGCCAGGGCTGGTGCTCCTGTGCAGCAGTGTGTGCCGACCAGGAGCTGGGTCAACGACCTGGGCTCCAACATGACCATCGGGACTCTCAATGGAAAAGGCGACTTCACCGGCACGTACCACATGGCAGTGATGGCCACCAACAAGATCCTGAGGTCCTCACTGCATGGTACACAGCACAGAGAGAACCAGAAGAGCCAGCCCACCTTTGGCTTCACTGTCAACTGGAGATTTTCAGGTGCTTTTCCCTTGCCAGCCTCCCTGGAGTGTCCCTAGAGTTCCTCTGCCCTCTCTGTGGTGTCCCTGGTGCTCTTCTACCCTTTGCAGCAAATGACCTCCTAAGGTGTAGCAAACGATCCCTTGTCTCCAGTGTCTCCAGAGCTTCCCAGTCTTCCTTGTGTTACTGATGGTCCTTCCCCTCCTGCAGTGTCCTCAGTGTTCCCTTATCCCAGCACCAGAGCTGTGTGGCTGGTGGCACCTTCTGCTCCCCAGCTCTGTCTCTTATCCAGCTGGATGCAAGTTCAGTGGGGCTCATACCCCCTCAAGCTATGCATATCCCACACCTGTCTAGTGCCATGCCCCTAGTCCCAGTAGGATACGAGGCTGGGGAGGGAAACATCACCCACCCACAAGCAGCCTTTTCCACTCACAAACGGGCAAGCTGCCTGCCTAAGAGGGAAAGACTCATTCCAGAGTCCTCTCCCACCTTTTCATGGGCCACAGACTACCACTGGCCTCGAGCTTCATGGACAAGGACAAGATGGAATTATTGAGACCACACGAATCGTGTAACATAAGGCTGAGAGCCCTGAGGATGACTGGAAAGCCAGTGGGTGAGCCCTGGGCAGAGCAGGGCTGCAGGGCACTTCCTCATTCCTGCTCTGTGCTGAGACTGCACCCATGGGTGCTGCATGGAGCCCCTGGGGTGAGCACCGAGCACTGAGGGTGGGGTGGTGATGGCAGCCAGCTGGGCAGCAAGCAAGCGAGAGAAGTGCTGGCACACCAAGGGCTTTCAGAGCAAGTCTTCTGCTTAGTCCACTCTAAGCTTTTGATCATAAACAAAGTAGAATTTGCACGTAGGCACTGCCAGATCCTGCTCGCAGTGGGGAAGGAGACAAGCCCTCCTGGTGTCTTCAGGCCTGAGGAAGGTGTGACTCTGGAGAATTCTAAAAGCAGATGCTCATCTGCCCATTCCAGGCAGGGGTCAGAGAGGTCCCTCGTGACCTGGACACAGCCAAGTACAGCTCTGTCTTCCTCTGCAGGTTTGGCAGTGGTGTGTTCACCCGGTTGGAGAGGTATCTTAGTGGAGGAGGCTGAACATGTGCCTGTGCAAGAGCCAGGCAGCCCCAGGACCCCTGACCACGGGCATGTACTCAGCATAGTCTCGTACCATTAGGGTCTCCTTGGGGGCTCAAAAACGCTTTGCCATGGAACAGCACCCTGCCCAGCCTCAAAGAAATGTGCATTCAGCGTTGCCTCACACAGAGTCTGTGCACGGAGGCTGCATGCACAGGGCATGCCCTCCAGGGACAAGCAAAGTTTAATACCTACACATCCTCCAGAAGAAAACCAAAGCCTTCTACATTTAAATCAAGCCAGCCCAAGAGTTCCCGCTGTGTGGCAGTCACAGCTTCCAGCTCCAGGGGAAAAAAACCGCTTAGCAGCAGCAGAAGCTTGTAACTCAGGACTGCCCCTGTAGGCAGACAAAACAGCCTTCAGCGTAGCACAGAAGAGCTGATAGGGCTGTGCTTGCTGCAACACTGTGTCTGGATGGCAGCACTGGGATGCTGGCAGTGGGGCAGTGCCAGGCTGTGCCCACCTTACGGATTCTGTCATGGGCTGGCAGAGCCTCTTGGATAGGGGATGTGCAACCCATCCTCATGCCTCCTCCTCTCTGCACAGCCGTGCTCATCCCCACATTCCTCCAGCACTGACCAGGTCATGCAGACCTCCTCAGCTCATCTGTCCTGTCCCGGGCACCATGCCACTCACCCTCCCCACAGCTGCCAGCCCCATGCTTGTGGGGCTCCAGTTACAGCCCTATAAAGGGGGACAGGGCATGGAGCCTGGAGAGAGGGAGCCACTCTGCAGCCCTGCGGTCATGGGGAGCGCTGTCTTTGCCTTGGTCCTCGCCCTGGCCCTGGGAGCACGTGTCACCCTTGCAGAGAGGAAGGTATGGGAATGGGTGACAATAGGGATATGGCAATGGGATGTAGTGTGGGCAGCCAAGAGTTCTCTCTTAAATGCCATTTTGGGCTGGGATGAGCAGGAGCAAGCACCTGGTCCTGGCAATAGGCAGCGTGTCTTGGGGTCACTCTTTAACATCTAGTACCTCTTCCACGAAGCTTTTATCTCCCAGGAACCACCATGCACACAGGGTCTGTGCTCAGGAGCACCATGCACAGGATGTCTCCTGCCACAAGATACGTGTCCTGGGCACTGCGCACAGAGCATTGCCTGCCATGGGGGTCTCTCCCCAGGAGTACAATGCTCAGAGCATCCGCTGCCATGGAGTCCGTGTCTGGGTGTACCAAGCACGCTGACAGGCGGGGACATGCTGCCTTGCTGCAGCATCCACTCAGTAGCCACCAGCACCTGGGGGAGCATTTCCCCAAACTGAAGACAGGGTGAACTGTGCCCCACAGTCACGCTGTCAGCAGAGCTCACAGCTGTAGCCGTGGGAGGGTGGGAAGAATAGGGTCCCCTTTTGCTCCGTGCGTGGGGGCAGAGGCCCCATGGCTGTATCCCCTCAGTGCCAGCTCAGTGGGCTGTGGAGGAACGATCAGGACTCACTGATGGAGATTTCAGCAGTGAGGGACGACGGGAACTTCCAAGGGAAATACCTCACGTGGGTCACCCTCAGTGGCGGCTGTGCCCGTGTCTCCCCCCTGACGGGTACCCAGCAGCAGCCCAGCGAGGGGGGATGGCCCACCTTCGCCTTCACCGTGCGCTGGGACAAGTTCTCCAGTAAGTGCTGGGACACCTAGGGACAGCACTGTGAGGCCACTAAGAGCTTTGCAGGTGGCCAGCAGCGTTTTTCCTTTGCTGGGTAGTCTGCTGGGTGATGCATTGGTACAGCTAAGCAGAGGGAGGCAGCAGCACTGGCCCAGCATTGGACTAATGGGCAATGCTGGGCTCACACAGGGCAGCCTCCCCTCACTCTCACCTTTGCAAGGCTGGGCAGCACTAACTGGCCATGGTGGGTCTGGATCCCATTAGGGCACAGTTCCCCCATCATGGGGTGGATGGGCTCATGGTTGTGAGAGTGGGAACACAACTGTGTCCAGGAGGACCCCAGGGAAGGGCAAGCAGACAGAGGGCATAGGTGTTGTGCCCACCGACCTCTCACCAAGCGCTTCTCACAGATGCCACCACTGCCTTCGTGGGGCAGTGCTTCGTGGACAGAGTGGGAAAGGAGATGCTGACCACCATGTGGCTGCTGCGTGAAGCCGTTGGGTCCCTCGAGGAGGAATGGAGAGCCACAAGGTAGTGGAGGGAAGTAGGGGGCAGTGGCCCCATAGAGGGGCTCTTCCCAGGACCCCTGTGGATAAGCATCCCTTTGGGTGAGGGGACCACCCCTGGGAACCTCCCTGGTTGTGGGTTTGGAGCAGAGATGCCAATGATTCCTGGCAAGGGGCTTGCCCTGCCCAGAGGCATCGAGCATCTGATGCAGGCAAGTTGGGGAGCTTTTCGGGACAGCTCTGTCACCCACCTGCTCCGGCAGCCCTGAGTGGGTTGTGTCTGTGGGTTATCCAACAGGAACTCTCTGCTTCCCATAGGGTGGGCAGAAATGTCTTCACACGTAAACGCACCCCAAAAAGAAAGGTCCTGCCGAGCTTGTCCCCGTTCTGTGAGGCTGCACCTTCACCCGTCCCATGAGGGCATGCTCTGGCTCCAGCCCACCCCGCCAAGGCAAGCAAAACCAGCTTCTTGCATAGAAATAAAATTTTAAACTCACATCATCTGCGGTCATCTGTTTCTTAACTGCCATCACTCTCACCCTGAGGCAGCTTCTGCCCCACAGGTAAACCCACAGAGGCGAGGGCTCACCATTGCCCTTCCTCAGGGACATCTGCATCCCTCTCTCATTCCTCCCATCCAGCTCCCTGCGCTCATTTCCCATCTCATTGCACCCTGTGCCATCACTCCTCATCTGCCTGACAGTGGCAGAGGTGGCATCAGCACCTCAAACCCAGCTGCCTTCCTTGTAGTGCCTTCACATCAGTCCCCACTAAACACCTTTCCAGCCTCTGGACTCCGTGTTTCATAGGGCTGAGTGACAGAAGTAACAGTATTAGCAAATGTGAGGTGTCAGTAAAGTCCTTCCTTCCCCCTGCACTGCAACTGAAGTAAAATATGCCCAGCTAAAGCCTCAATCCTGTTGCATCGTATCCTATCCTATCCTATCCTATCCTATCCTATCCTATCCTATCCTATCCTATCCCATCCTATCCCAACCCATTTTACCCTTCTCTGCTGCTGCGTTTCATCAGAGCCACACTATCTGTCTCTGTGGGCACCTGCCAGGCTTACTCAGCTCTTTTGACAGTTTTTGGCAGGTCCACAGGGCGACGACGAAGCTTCTTGCAGACGAATTACAAATATAACCCAGCCATGGGGATGCCAGCACACTAGCTGCACAGTCTGTCAAGCCTGGCCTAGCCCCAGCAAGGCTGGTGCACTCTGCCATGACGTGGAGTGGTGGCTGACACCTCCCTGGCACTTCAAACAGGTCAGCTTGTCCCTGCCAAGCAGCATGGAAAGGCAGGGGCTGGTGTCAGGCCGAAAGGGTGGAGGATGGCATCCAGGGCAAGAGCAGGAGGTCCTGTAGAGCGGATTTCTCAGGCCCCTACACAGAGCTTATGGGTCTGGGACTGTAAAAGGTTACAAGAAGGAACAACATATTGGGAGAGGGGTGGTTTCCATCCATCTCAGCCTCTGGGACCATCAGTGGGCACTGAATGGTGACTCCCCACGCCCAGTATGCACACTGCAGCCCCAGTGCCCCAGACACAGCTCTCCCACAAACAGCGTGTGTTTACATACATGAATCCCACCTTATTTTTCAGTTACCCACAACCCTGTGTCCACCACAGGCATTGCAGAGAGGCAGCTCAGGATCACAGAGACGCCGTGTGTTGTGCTTTGTACATCCAAACCGCTGAGGACCAGCAAATATAGAGGTGCAAACGCAAGGCTGGTTAGCATGCTGGGTGTGCTTAGCAAACGCTCGCTAGGAACCCAGTGTCCCTCGGTAGTTACTCTTGTAAAAGCAAAAGTAGCTAAATTAACAGTCCATACCTAACAAGTTAAAAAAAAAAAAAAAAAAAAAAAAAAAGTGGAGGAAATGTTTCTGTGGTTAAAGCAGAAAGAACCAGGGATGCCCTGGCAGTGTGGGCAGCATCCTGCTCAGGCAGTGGCACGAGCAAAGCAGGGAGCAGGTAAACAAACAGGTAACAATTTGCAGCCTGTATGCACAGGAGGTAGATTCCCAAGGAAGGTAGCTGATGCTTTTCAGGCTGCTATAAAGGTCTTAAGAAAGCCATCAACCCCCTCCTCTCTGCACAGCCGTGCTCATCCCCACATTCCTCCAGCACTGACCAGGTCACGCAGACCTCCTCAGCTCATCTGTCCTGTCCCGGGCACCATGCCACTCACCCTCCCCACAGCTGCCAGCCCCATGCCTGTGGGGCTCCAGTTACAGCCCTATAAAGGGGGACAGGGCATGGAGCCTGGAGAGAGGGAGCCACTCTGCAGCCCTGCGGCCATGGGGAGCGGTGTCGTTGCCCTGGTCCTTGCCCTGGCCCTGGGAGCACGTGTCAGCCTTGCAGAGAGGAAGGTATGGGGATGGGTGGTGAAGGTGGGGATGTGGTGTTGATACTCGGTGAGATCCCAAAGGCTGGGACTGCCATTTTCAGCAGAGAGCTGGGTCCAGGCTGCTGGGCTGGTGGAACTAGCATTGTGCAGGGCTCCGGGAAGCTACAGAGAGGCTGGGAGGGAGGGAGGGAGGGAGGGACCACCGCTGCGAGGATGCTCCTTGCTGTGGGAATCCATCCAAGGCCAGGCAAACAGAGGCATGCCCCAGAGAAACCCCATTTCTAACTAAGTGTGCAGGGAAAGCTGTGCATCCTCTGCTATACCATGGGGAGGACCTGCTCAGAGTGGCAGCAGCCTACTGAAGGCCACCAGCACCATGGGTGCAAAGCTCATGTGGTAATGCTGGTGGCATCGGCTTTACACAAGGTCCATGGCATGTCCCACAGTGCTGCAGGCATCCCCAGGCACAGTCAGGGTGGTAGGGTGGGAGCAGGATGCCTTCCTTGCCTGCCTGGCACCCCAACCCACAGCACTGGGTACCCCAATCCCACAGTGCCTCCTATCCGGATCGTGGAGGAGTGACACAGGCTGCCGGATGGTTGTGTCTGTCCTCGGTCAGGACGGCAGCTTCTCCGGATCCTACCTGCCAGGTCATGCTGCTGGCAACTCTGAAATGCTCACCTCACCACTGGAGGGGTCTCAGCAGGACGTGGGGCTGGTCCCACAGCCCACCTTCTCCTTCACCGTGCGCTGGCAGCTCCGAGGTAAGGCAGGAGGGGGCTATCAGCCCACAGCAGGGATGCCACTGAGGGCTGGCTCTGTGCCTTACCACCCCAACTCATGGCACCTCGGATACTTCCAGACTTGGAGACAGTCCGGACAACCACCTTCCTGGGCCAGTGTTACGTGGACAGCAACGGGAAGGAGACGCTGCAGGCTCTGTGGCTTCTGCGAGAGGCCACCGATAGCCCTGAGGATGACTGGAAAGCCACCCGGTGAGCACTGGGTCCTGTGCCAAGCTTTCTGCACCTTGGGCTGGTGAAGGGAGAAATTTCACGACATGAGGCACGGCAGTAGTGGGAGGGTGACACGTATTTGTCACTGGTGGCAATCAGAGGTTAAGGACCGTCTCTGTGACCTAGCCAGCCCCTGTGTCCTGAACATGCCCCAGGATAGGTGACCCCAGGACTCTCCTTGCACACTCCCCATTAGTGCCCACTGTGGAGTTTCCCCTCTGTATCCTTCACCATTGCACAGCTAATCCCAGCTGAGTGAACCACAGTGATTTGGGGTTTCCTGCAGGATTGGCACCAGCTTTTTCACCCGGATAAAATGACATCAAATGGGGAAACCCAGGAGGCCCAGGAGATGGCACTGCCAGGTTCTGCCCACAGTGATGTGCTGCATTCAGCAGCTCTCAGCCCACAGGCTTATGCTTGCCCAGGCCACTTCATCCCAGCGTGAAGGCTTGGCACCAGGCACAAAATAAAAAGTTTCTGTGGGGATGCAGAGCTTGACTATGGTTTCTGCCCCCCTCAAACTCTGCCTTGCCCCGCAGCCACTCTCCCCATAGGGTGGCTTCATGCAGCATGGCTGAGTGTAGCAGGGTATCTGCAGCTGGGGGCTGTGCCATGTCCCTTCCTGGGCAGTGCTGCAAACCTGCTGCTGTGTCGTATGTAACTGATCACTTGGGGTCTGTCCCAAATGTCCCCAGAGATGTAGGGCAGCAGGATGAGGCACAGTCTCAAAGGAATGCCATAGGCAGCATGTTGCAGGGTTGCAGGGCAGCAGTATGAGGCACAGCCTTGGAGGGATGCCATAGGCAGCGTGTCCTAGAGCTGAGGGGCAGTGGGATAAGGCACAGCCCCAAGGGCAGCACGTTCCACATGTTCCCACAGCCACGGGCAGCATGTTCCAGGGCTGAGGGTCAGGCTCCAGGCTGAGCAGAGGAAGTTTCTCGGGCGCCCAAGCGCACAGGGAGGCCGCAAATGGCTTTTGCAGAGCAGGCAGTGTCCCGGTCCCAGCCCCAGCGGATGCGCCATGCTGGCCAGCTGCCAATCGCCGCAAGGCTCCCAAACAGCCTGACCCTCGGCATGGCCATGCCCCATGAGCAATGCACACATGGGAGTCTCCAGCAAAGCCCCTGCTGCACCGTGCTTGGCTGGGGGAAGTGGCAAGGACACCTCTGGCACTGGCACCCCAGCCCGACCTCTCTGCTTCCTGCCTCACACACCTTGCCAAAGCAGTTCGCACACAACTGGCACCTGTGGGGTTCACCAGCCCTAGGGCTGAGGTGCCTGGTTTGGGAAGCTATTGGGAGGCCAGGACTCCATCGTAGTACTTCCAGCTGCTTTTTTAACCAAGTGCTCAGATTTCTGCTAGTTCTTCTGTTTCTATCGATATCTAGCAGCTGGTGCTAGTGGATAAAAATAGGATGGACACTGACACAGCATTTAGGTTTCTCTTAAAAAGGAGGGTATTCCTTCTGCTATCGACTGAAATTACCATGTCTCTGAGAAACCCTGATTCCTTTAAAGAAAGGAAAACCTGATTCCCTTAAAGCTGTGAGTAGGAGGTGTTTCGTATCAGCCACACAGCCCAGGCCCTCCTCGGCAAGAGAAGGCAAATTTCATGCTGTCGTAACTTTCAAAGTGTCACTACCATGGAAAGGAACTGGCAGTACTGGCACTCAGTGAGCTACCAGGCAAGAGAAGGTTTCCATTCAACATCACCCACATGGGACTTGCCAAAGGCTGAGCAAAATATTTTGCCCCGAAAGGCTCATGTTTTCTGTTCTGTCAGGGTGTTCCCACGATGTTCAGGAACGCGCCTGCAGGGGGAAACAGGTCAACCTTGTGAATAACGGAGTGAACACACTGGGGAGGGCAGGCAGGGACTGTAACAGCAGCCAGAGCCAGAGTGCAGGGCTCTGTGTGCGAGCAGCACCGACACACACAGAGCCTGTGCTCTGATCGCCGCAGTGTGCAAGGGGAAAAGATGTCACGCATGGTCTGTGGCAAGGAGAGGGTGGCAAAAATACCAGGCACTTCCTGCTCCTCCGCTTGGCGGAAACAAGGTGTGAGCCTCCTCAGCCAAAGGACTCATTCTGGGCATTTTTACCATCCCTGCCCTTTAACCCAAGGTGTGAGGCACAGGCTGGGCTTCCTTCCTCTCTCTGACTCAGAGCCTCTTGCTCTGAGAGACGTGAGAGAACACACAAAGCAATGCAAAACAGCAGCCCTGGGACAGTATGGACTGAGACCGCAGAGCAACTGTCCCCAAAACTCCCAGCAGGGACACAACTCCAGCACAGTGCCGGGCTCCATGATGTCCCAGCCCCTGCTGCAAGCTTACCCACCGAAGGGCTGTGCTGGCTGGTGCAGTCAGTACCTGGGAGCAGCAGCATGTGTTCAGCTGCGTTTCATGACGAGCCTGCCGTGCTTGCCTGGCTCCCAGCCTGCTCTCCCAGACCTGTCTCCCCTCCTGACATTTTGCCCGGGCAGCCAGCTGCTGACCCTACGGCCACTGGCCAACCACCAGCCCCGGTGGCCACTCCTTGCTTTGCTGGCAACGTGACCGCGTTTCATTTCAGGGTATTGATTAGTGCTGGGCCAGGGACTCCAGCTGACATCAGTGGCGTTACACACCCCGGCCTTGAACTGTAAGGACTGAAACGGAAAGGAGGACCAGGTGCCGGACCTTCCTGCCACTGTGCGCAGCTCCTGGGGGGTTGTAAAGGTCCCACGGCTGCCGGGGGGTTGTAAAGGTCCCACGGCTGCCGGGGGATGCTGCTGCGCAGGACAATCTGCTCCCAGCACCAAAGCGCTGCCGCCCGTCCCGCGGCAAGAGCCGCCCCTGGGCTGTCTCTCGTCCCCTGGCAGAGACACAGAGCGCAGCTTTCATCCCCGCCTCTGCTTTCCCCTACGGGCTGCACCGCTCCAACGCGTCCCCGCGCGGCGGGCAGCGCTCCCCCGGCCTGGCCCAGCTGCCCAGGCGGGGCCGGTTTCGCCGGCCCCCGCAGCGGGCAGGGCCGTGGGTGCTGCGCTTCCTGCGATTGTGCAGCTGCCCCGCGGTGACGCTGCGGCTCCTCCCGCTTCCCGCCGGCGCCGGCCCGCAGCCCGGGCACGCGTGGGCGCTCGCGGCACCCGCTCGCCTGCCAGAAGTTGTNGGGAGGGTGAAAGCAAAGCAACCGCTCCGCAGACCCGCCCCGTGCCTCGCCGAGCCCGTTCTGCGCGGCTGCCCTCGCGGCAAAGGGAAGGCAGCTCGCGTTCCCCTTCGCATTCCGCCCCCCACGACGCCCCCAGCCCCTGGCTGGAGCAACCACTGGAGGCACAGTCACATGCTAATAGATTTTATTAATTAGGAAATTATTAGTTATCATCCAAATCTAATTGAAGATATCCTTGCTTACTGGACAGGGTTTGGACTAGATGATCTTTAAAGGTCCCTCCAACTCAAAACTATTCTATGTGATTCTATGAAATGTCCTGAAGTAGGACAAGAAGAGATGCTCGACAGNAACCACCAGCCCCGGTGGCCACTCCTTGCTTTGCTGGCAACGTGACCGCGTTTCATTTCAGGGTATTGATTAGTGCTGGGCCAGGGACTCCAGCTGACATCAGTGGCGTTACACACCCCGGCCTTGAACTGTAAGGACTGAAACGGAAAGGAGGACCAGGTGCCGGACCTTCCTGCCACTGTGCGCAGCTCCTGGGGGGTTGTAAAGGTCCCACGGCTGCCGGGGGGTTGTAAAGGTCCCACGGCTGCCGGGGGATGCTGCTGCGCAGGACAATCTGCTCCCAGCACCAAAGCGCTGCCGCCCGTCCCGCGGCAAGAGCCGCCCCTGGGCTGTCTCTCGTCCCCTGGCAGAGACACAGAGCGCAGCTTTCATCCCCGCCTCTGCTTTCCCCTACGGGCTGCACCGCTCCAACGCGTCCCCGCGCGGCGGGCAGCGCTCCCCCGGCCTGGCCCAGCTGCCCAGGCGGGGCCGGTTTCGCCGGCCCCCGCAGCGGGCAGGGCCGTGGGTGCTGCGCTTCCTGCGATTGTGCAGCTGCCCCGCGGTGACGCTGCGGCTCCTCCCGCTTCCCGCCGGCGCCGGCCCGCAGCCNAAATTATTAGTTATCATCCAAATCTAATTGAAGATATCCTTGCTTACTGGACAGGGTTTGGACTAGATGATCTTTAAAGGTCCCTCCAACTCAAAACTATTCTATGTGATTCTATGAAATGTCCTGAAGTAGGACAAGAAGAGATGCTCGACAGGTACCATTAAACTAGATTCCAGGAAAAGACACCACTCAACGACTCAAAAGTGTTTGTGCTCAGCCCCGGGGAGTAACCACGGCCAGCTGACTGCATCATCAGCCAGTGAAGCAAAGCTCAGGCACACAGGGACAGAGCTTTGAAATCGTCCCGTGGCCAGCAAAGCCTTCAGAAGAGCAAGCAGCTCTCATGCTCTCTGCTCCACAACTCCTCAGCAGTACAGTTCAAGACATGCCTTCTCCCCGAGGCCCAGAAGTGCTGCTCCCCACACTGCAGGACATGAAAAGTTCAACCTCAGGAAGGGCTCCGTGTTACCTCCTCTAGTGGAGTCAGGAGCTGTGTCCGTGGCTCAGCAACCAGAAGGAACAGGTGACAAGCAGAGTCCATTACAATGACAGGACTATCCCCTGGGGAGGGGGGCAGGGCAGTCCTGAAGCTCAGCTCGCTATCTCCCACCTAGAAACCAGGCAACACTGCAGGATCAAAGGAAAATGAAAAGATATATCTGTTTGCAGGCACCAGAGATGGTATCAGGTGAAGGATCCAGCTTGTTCACCTCCACTTGGGCAGGAAGGATCAGGGCAGCACCCTCCATCACCACTCACCTCTCGTCTGACCTAGCATAGCCATCTCAGGCTCAGCTGCCTTTACCCTCCATGTCACATACCATCCCTGCAAGCCATGGAGGCACCCCAGGCTGCAGGTCCCCTCAGCAGCCATACCAAAACTCCCAGAGTTTCATACCCCATCTTAGATACAGTCCTACTATAGATAGAAAGAGCAGAGTGTTAGAATAGGTAAATCCTAAAACTCCTCCCTGGCAAACCCTCCGAGCTGCCAGCAATCAGGAGAGTAGTCAGAAGAATCTGCTTTGATAGATTATTTGCCTGTGCAGCTCTATTTGTCCCAGCCAGGAAGAGTGCCTGGCATCACCTAAAGAAGCAGGAGGTGGCAGTGGTTACATCTCATCAGCAAGGTGCTGCTGGATGTCAGCTTTGGCAGTGCCTTCCACCCACTCCTGCATCCTGACTTTCTATGGCACCAGCACCACCACCTGCAAAGGGTCGCTCTGGGAGAGCTGCTCCTGAGGCTGGGGAGGGTCCAGCTTGGAGGCTGCTGGCATCAGAAGGACTCTGGATGAGCTGCTGTTGATAGAATAGCTGGGATCAGGGTTGGGTAGCCCCTGAACCTCCTCCTGCGATTGATTGAGGATCCCTAACAGTGAGAGATCCTCGGGCTCTGGGCTGAACCCCTCCAGTGCAGCATCCTCCTGCACTTCAGGTGCTACCTGGTTTGGGAGCTCGCTGATCAGCTGTGGCAGAGCTGCAAGAGAGTAGAGCCAATCCTGTCATTCCCCACCTCTGACCACCCTGCTCTGAGTATAGGTCTCCACGGAGCCCAGGAGAAGGGAACCAACTGTTCAACTAGGGCTGTGTCCTCCAAGGGGAGGTGGGGAGAGAATGTCGAGCAGCTGCCAGGCACAAGTATATCCTGTGCTCTGAGAGGGACTGGATCTCTCTCAGTCTTGTTCCAGTCCTGGCCCAGGGCCCTGACCCCTGGTAGGCCACTGACACAGGTCCTGGAAAGAGTCAGTCCCATACTGGGGCAAGACAGCAAAGCCAAACCTGGCAGTCACCCCAGGCAAGGGGCTGTGGGGTTGGAGGTGCCCCAGAGTCCAAGGCTGCCTCTGAGGAAGGTGCTCAGCAGCACTTCACCTGTGCTCAGTCCCTCAGGCACTGACCTGTGAGCTCCCTCTGTGTCTCAGTGTTCCCAATGGAGCAAATGCTGTGAGGCCTATTAAAGAGGCAGAAGGACATAAACACCACCTGGAAACAGAAGAAAAATTGGCATAGGCCTCAGCAACACCGTTGGCTGCAATAAACACTCCTCTCCTGAACTTACAAGGATGGCAGAGACTCCTTCACAGACGCTGGGGCTGAAAACACTCACCATGGTGCAGGTTTTTATTACGGTAGTTTTGGTAGTGACGTGTTTCACCAAGATCTGCATTCTCCGCAGCTTCTTGAGCAGTGACCTGCAGGAGAGCATGCAACAATGCAGGTCAATGCAGCTACTGAACCAAGAGTTGGATGCTTCCCTGTCCCTGCTTTGCAGCCAAGGCCAGGTCACAGTCCCAAGAAGAGGAACAGACTTCCCCACCACATCTCCTGCAACGTCCAACAACAAAAACTCACGTGTTCTTCTTCTGCAGCAGCTGTACCTTGTTCTCCAGTCCATGGTTCCGAGCTGTGCTGGCTGTCATCCTTCCCAGGAAAGATAAAAAGCACAGGGGAAAACCAGAGAGGTTTTGGTAGTCAACAGCAAGGATTTCATAGGAATCTCTCCTCAGGTAATCAGCCACCACCTTTCAGTAGGTGGGGCAGGTAAAATTGCTCCTGGGGTATAGCTGGCAGCACCTGGAGCTAAGCCCAGAGAGTAGCATCTCACTTGAGTTTTGAGGAGGGGTGAGCCCTAACCAGTCCCGCAGAGAAGCACCAGACTAATCCCTAAGGATGCCTGCAGCCAGTGGGACACCAGCCCTGCAGATCTATGGTGTCGGGCTGTGTTGCAAACAGGAGAACACGCTGGACTGGGCAGGCCAGCGCCTGGCTTGAACTGAGCAAGCTCTGGGCCATCTACCAAGTGTAAGAGAGCAGGGCGAGCCATGGCCTGAGTTTCTGAGTCCTCTCAGGGGAGCTGCTGCTCCACAGGGTCAGCCTCATGTTCTGTCCAGGGTGACAAGACCCCAGCAGCAGTATGGCACAACAGCTCATGACCAGCTTCCCTGACCCTTCCCCCGACCAGCTTCCCTGGCCCTTCTCTTGGCACTGCTAAGAGCACATTATGAGGGAGCTGCCATTCCCTGTGACCCAGCGAGTCATATATTTGTTCCCTTCCTCACACTATCAGGCCCTGAAGGTCCTGTGCGCCACAGACAAACCAAACAGATTTCTTCTTGCCCTCCGTTCCAGCCTCAAGGTTCCTGGGAGTCAGGCTGGTTACTCCCTTGCTTACTGGCCTTGAAGGTCCCAGGCACTTGGCCAGCTGTGTGGTGTTGATGACTGTGTCACAGAGCAGGGAAGCATAACAGCACACGCAGAACCGTACAGAAAATCAAGCAGTTACAAGTCCTAAAAGGAAACTTGGACCAGAGCTGCTACTGGATAGTGAGATGCAGAATAGTGAGAGCCCTGGGTCTGGCCAGGGATACCTCTGTCATGACCTGCTTCCTCCCCAAGGACGCCTCTACCATCACCTGCTTCCTCCCATGATGGAGAGAATGACTTGTAATCCTTTATCTCATTGTCACACCTCATTATATTGATACAGCAAACTATGCATTAAGACTCGATCAGGTCTGCAGGGCCCAGGTGATTAGAAAGCATAAGTTGCATTAGGATCCAGGTGATTAGAAATCATAGATGAAGCTGTGTTACAAATTCTGCACTAAGCTGCTTACAGGTTGCACTGCATTGATTCTGCTTGTAGAAATCCCTGCCACTCTAATCACACTGTGTTGAGAAAACACAGGTTTAATTGAAACTACGCTTCAGTTCTGTCATTGTTCTGCCAAGGATCTGCAAACGATCCTGTCAGTCGTCCCCTTAGTGTAGGGAGACACTGCTGTGTGCCCGTACCTTTTTCCAGGCCCCATGTACATCTTCCTCCTCCGACTATTCTGGGCTGACCGCTTGCTCTGGATCTTTGGATGGACCTTCTTCAGAAGCTCTTTGACCTGCAAGGGTCATTCCTTGTTAGCAGCAACCCCAGGGTGTTGGTGACCAGTCCCTCACAAACCCTGCAAACATTGCCGCACTTGGCCCTCACGCTTTTGCCCCTCTCTCCCTCCCATGCCACTGAGGGAAAGGCAGCAGCTGCAAGGCAGTCTCTGGCCTGCTGATGCAGCCAGCAGTTTTCCCACTGTAGCAAAAGTGAGGCTTTGTACCCAAAGGTACACAGCTCACAAGCCACCAGGCAAGCAGGAAAAAATAGGTTGGAGGCACTGCTGGCGTAATTGCCTGCGGCAAGCAGTCATGAGCAGGCAGACTGACAGCAGCCAGGTCTCATTGCTCTTTGTATGCACCTAATTAGCAAAGAGGAGGCTGCTGCACACATGGACACCTCCCAGGCCTTGAAAGGAGGAAAAGAATACCAAGCCCTGCCACACGTTGCCCTGAACATGCCGGCTGGGCACCAATGCTCTCACCAAAGCACCATCCTGTGTTTTCGCACCCCTACTCAGGCTGGAGCATTTGAGTGGTCTTGAATCTGTTCGAGAGTGACAGACTGCAGGGAGGACTCACTTTGCTCGCTGGCAGGCAGGTTGGTAATGAAACATTTTCTGTCTCCTGGAAGTGCCTCTTCTCTGTCAGGGCCAACTCTGAGAAGGCCATCTCTGGGTAGGCAATCTAGAAAACAGAAAAAATACACTTGCTGAGAATGTAAAGCAAAGGGAGTTCACGCCAGAGCAGAGTGGACATGCAGGAAACACACAGAACCAGGACCAGGTCTCCCAAAGAGGCATCGTGCTCTCAGACAGCTCTCAGCCAAGAAAGGAGCAGAAGCAAAAGCCAGGGGCCACACTTGTGGCAGTCAGTACCTGCTCAAAGGCATCAGGCACAAACTGTGGTCTGGCATCCACAGCAACAGGGAAACAGGAGCTCTGTTCCTGTGCCTTGCTCATCCCTTCTGAATCCATGCTCATCTCTTCTGAATCCATGCATGTCCCTTCTGAATCCATGCATGTCCCTTCTAAATCCATGCTTGTCCCTTCCAAATCCATGCTTGCCCCTGGAGAAGGAGAGTCAAGCGTTGCATCTCAGTGAGGCAGCAGCTCACCAGCCACCCTTGAGTAGCACGAAACCACAATTTTATGTCAGCAGAATGCCACTACACTTGGTTCTCTCCATCACTGCCTGACACTCACCCAGAAAACCCCCATATAAGTCTGCTTTTCTGTCTGTGTCTAGGGCAGAGAGAACCCCCATACATCACTTACCTAGGAAAATAGAAACATCTCCTTCTGCTGTGTCAGACCTCATGCTTTCCACAGGCCAAGTCTGATGGAGGGAGTAGTTATGATCAGCCTGCACAATATCTGAGCTCAAAGAACTGTTGGCAAGGTTGCTGCCAGGGCTATGGTACAGATGATCCTCAGAAATGCCACTGTCACTGTTAGCAGGTGAATGACCCTGTAGCATGCAGGGTTCTTGTTCAAAGGGCCTCAGCAGTGAGGTGATGAATTCATCCATCTCCTTGTCCAGGACCTGCAGAGAAAAAGTTTTTACTTTTTCAGTAGGGAGCCAAACCACCTGAACTGCCACCTGGCAGTGACTCCTCCCGAAGAACTCACCTCAGGCTCTGGCAGGTCTTCCATCAGACTCTTCTCTGCCTCCGGGGCTTCAAGGTACTGAGCATTATCCTTCAGAATGAAGTCAAGGAGGTCGTCATCTATCAGGGTAGTCAGTTCCTCTGAGCACGACATCTGAGCAGGACACTCAAAGTGCACAGGGGGAGACACCAGCACTCCTTTGAGATGCCCCTCAGCCCCTACAGACAAAATCTTGACAGCTGTCAGGGCCCTGCAGCCCACGAGTATTGCCCCAAGGAGGCTATTATTACACCAGCACCGGTGGCCCTACCACACCAGTGTCCCCACCAGATTACTGAGACTCAGTCGCAGGAGCCGTGCTTTAGCCAGAGCTCAAAACCTGCAGAAAGGAGAGAGAGAGTGGGAGGACTCGAAGTTCCTGCCATTGAGCGCAGGGCAGATCCCACCACTCCCCTGAAGCTCAAAGGTGCCATACCCCACTCTGCTACTTACTGCACTTCCAGTAATTAATCTGTAATTGTATTTCTACCTAAGTGTCACTAGCATACTATATACTTTTAAGCCGAATGTAAAATGTCCCTTACCTCACTGTAGATATCAGAAGCCAGGCAAAGGGTGTCTGAGCCTCAAGCAGTAACTTTCAGAGGCATCCCTGCTCAAGTGGAGATTGGCACTGTGCAGCCCACTGCCGTACCAGAGACCTCACCGGGCTGCGGGAGGCTACGAGTACTGAAAGTGTACAAGGATGAGACTTGTAATCAACTCCTCTCCTTGGTGTTTGTGCAGATGCGCAGCTGTGGAAGCTTTGCTTTTCACTAGTCCCAGCTTGGCCAGTGCCGTTATCTCCTGATAAGATGCGGCCGAGGCTCCTGGGTCCCTGAGAAGATGTGACCTTGTGTGGTTCTCACGGTTTGCAGGGCTGGTGTCTGTCAGGCCTTCGTGTTGCTGATGCCTGAACCAAAGCACTGCACATCCCCATTAGCACCGTTACGCTTTCACAACTACCTGGCAAGTGTCAGTCCAAAAGAATTCCCAAACAAACCAACAAAAAACCCAATCCCTGAAAAATAAAATAATAATAAAAAAAATCCCACCCAAGACCCAGAAGGATGGGCAGAACCCAGCCACAGGGATGCTGTGCCAGCTGCCTGAGTGCAGGCGGCTCACGTGAAGGGTCTACCTGACCAGACACCACGGTGAGCAGAGCCTCAACAGCAAAGAGCCGAACGGACAGGGAGCTGGGCAGGGCCTGGGCAATGCCTTTGGGAAGGAGATCTCTGGAGAAGCAAGGTCCCTTGCTTCTACAGACACCCAGCACTTTTTACACGGCAAGGATGCGCTGGGCAGACAGCGAGGAGAGGAGCAGGACAAGAGAAGAGAGCAGCAAGTGAAGAAGTGGAGCGTGGAGGGCGGGAACCGCTCCCTGCCACCAAGACACCCCTCTGAAGAGGGACAAGATGCCTCGCACAGCCACGGGCAAGCACGGCCGCAGGTGGGTGGGACGGGGACCGCGGCCCCACCGGGCAACGGGGTGTGTGAGCGCCGAGGGTCCGCCAGCCCCCTGCCGGCCCGGGACAACCGGCTCCCCGGCAGCGCCCGTCGGCGGCGGGCGGGGCGAGGGCAAAGGCGGCCGTGCGGCCGCCCCGGGCACGTCCCCGCGTCCCGCTGCATCCCTCGCCGGAGCCCGCGCGCCTCCCGCCGGCCATTGGCGGCCACGGGGGTCGGGTCCGCGGCACGGCCGGGGCACGGCGGGGCCCGGGGCTGCGCACCGACGCCCGAGGGAGCGAGCAGCGGGCTGAGCCGTGCCCCAGCCCCGGGGCGAAGGGCTTGGGCTGCGAGGGCACCGAGCGGGGTGTAGCCCCGGGCGTGGGGACAAGATGTTGCGGTTGGTGGGAGTGGAACGAGACCGGGCGGAGCACGGCCCCGGGCTGCCGTGCCGTATGGGGCCGTGCCGTGCCGAGCCGTGCAGTTCCGTATGGGGCGGGGCCGAGCCGGGCCCGGGGCGGGCCGGGTGGGGCCGGGGCGGGGC
>WBNH01009329.1:103925-141446 GCA_013401255.1 Urocolius indicus | reverse complement strand
TATATATATATATATATTTTTTTTCCCCTTTAAGATACAAAACCTTCTCTGTAGCTGCTGTCGCAGCGCTAAACTCGGCCGATACAAATATAGCAGTTGTGTCACGTGACGGAAAACTTGCTCTCAGTGGTCCCAGCAGTGACACGGTGGTTCCTGGGGCTGGCACGGCACTGGCTGCCTGTGGCCATCTCTGCCTTTAAGCAAAACCCACAGGCCTCTGCTGCCGCAATGGTTTTACTCACTCTAGCGCGAGGTGAGATGGAGGCAGCTGGGACGGCTCCCAGAGACAGGAACCCCATCAAGGGCTTCTCCCCCTGCCCCCACTTCCCCCATTTTGGGATCGTCTCAGGAGCATGCTCGTAGCTCGAAGGGTTGCACACAGCTTGCTATAAAATGCAGAAGTGTGTTAATCTGGCTGGCTGGCTGGCCGGCTCCCCTCTCTGATGCCTTATCTGCCTTTGCATACCGACAACCGATTGAGAACGGGTTTGCTTGCTCTGGAGGCAAGCCAGCACAGAAATTTGGTGTGGGTTCATTGAGACTTGGTTTGTTTAGTTTGGTTTTTCTTTTTTTTTTTTTTTTCGGAGGGGCGACTTGAATTTTGCTGTCCTTTTCCTTCATTTATTTCTGCTTCGCAGCACAGGGCTCNTGATTAAGCTTCCTGCAGCAAGCTCCCAGGCTTGATATGGTTCAGAGTCGGGCTTTTCCCAAGTGAAGTTTGACATTGCCATGTAAAAAAAAAAAACCAAAAAAACAACCTAAACCCCAACAACAACAAAAAAACCCCACCAAAAACACCAACGAAACAACCAGCCCAAACCTCATCTGGAGGTTTGTTAGAAAGAGCATGTTAAAAACGGCAAAGCTGTTGTGTTTGAAGACTTGCAGCTCGTTTTGGAAACTGGCCGTGAGCGTCCCAGCAGGCTGCCGTTGGATTTTGGTTGGTTTTATATATATATATATATATATTTTTTTTCCCCTTTAAGATACAAAACCTTCTCTGTAGCTGCTGTCGCAGCGCTAAACTCGGCCGATACAAATATAGCAGTTGTGTCACGTGACGGAAAACTTGCTCTCAGTGGTCCCAGCAGTGACACGGTGGTTCCTGGGGCTGGCACGGCACTGGCTGCCTGTGGCCATCTCTGCCTTTAAGCAAAACCCACAGGCCTCTGCTGCCGCAATGGTTTTACTCACTCTAGCGCGAGGTGAGATGGAGGCAGCTGGGACGGCTCCCAGAGACAGGAACCCCATCAAGGGCTTCTCCCCCTGCCCCCACTTCCCCCATTTTGGGATCGTCTCAGGAGCATGCTCGTAGCTCGAAGGGTTGCACACAGCTTGCTATAAAATGCAGAAGTGTGTTAATCTGGCTGGCTGGCTGGCCGGCTCCCCTCTCTGATGCCTTATCTGCCTTTGCATACCGACAACCGATTGAGAACGGGTTTGCTTGCTCTGGAGGCAAGCCAGCACAGAAATTTGGTGTGGGTTCATTGAGACTTGGTTTGTTTAGTTTGGTTTTTCTTTTTTTTTTTTTTTTTCCGGAGGGGCGACTTGAATTTTGCTGTCCTTTTCCTTCATTTATTTCTGCTTCGCAGCACAGGGCTCCCACGCTGTCTCCTCCGTTTCATCTAGTCCGTCTTTTCCTTCCCCACGTGGTGTCCAGAGGGGAGAGGTCTGCAGGGGCCGAGCCCTGTGTTGGTGCCCTTGCAGGAGGCAGCGAGTTTGCCAGTGCTGTGTGATTAATTGCCACGTTTGCTGACAAATCTCTCTGGGTTTTGAGGAGGTGTGCTGCTTAGGCAGCAGAGAGTGTTTCTGCTTTAGACAGTGATGTCAGCAAAGTTCAGCTGTTGGAGCCTGTGCTGTTTCTGCAGAACACGGGAATGAAAACGAACCATCTGAGGTCTTCCTTGGTGTCGTGAGCAACTTCCCTGCCCTTTGGTGTTTTTGTAAGAGCTTGGGAGTGGGAAGGCTCGAGCAGTTATCTTTCTTTGGGAAGGCACGGTGGTCCCTGTGAAGGGTGTGCTAAGAGGTGCCCTCCAGTGCAGCATCTGATTCTGTTTGGCTTTAGGAGGGCAAGAGAAGGCTGCAGAAATGGCTGGCCACGGCTCGGCTCCTCTTGGTTCCTCAAGAGAAGGCTGCAGAAATGGCTGGCCACGGCTCGGCTCCTCTTGGTTCCTCTCTGCTGTCAGATGTTCGTTTTCCCCTCCCCTTCCTCCCTAATCTCTGACCTTGTCCTAGCAGTGGCATGTTCCTTTTTCCTGTAGAGGGGACGGAAAGCAGTTTTACGCTCAACTGGAGTGCATATTTTTAGATACAGAGAAGATGGCCTGGTGATGGCTGCAGCCCCCACCACAGATGGACTACTTGGAAAGCCCTTTCTGCAGCAGGGTGTTCCTTGTTCCTTCAACGCCGCAGCTTTGCTGCTGCTTCCAGATAGGCGGCAGTGGCTCAGATGGGCGCCGCCGCCGCTGGGCTCCCTCGCTCCGGACCCAAAATGCATTTCATTCCTTGTCAGTGGAGCCAGTGGGGGCCGCGGGCCTCCGCAGAAACATTGCCGAATGGCTCAGGAATGCAGAGCTGGAGCCGCTCCATGTGCTGGCGGAGGCGGCACACTCCCCGGTCCCTGCCTCCTACCCTGCACCACCAGCGTGGCTTTATGGCTCAGCGGGAGCAGGACCCCTGCCCTCTGACTCGCTCTTGGCCCAAATCACACGCAGGAGAGCCTTTTATCTGTCTCAGAGCCTGCCCCGAGCCTGCTCAGGTCTGTGACTGGGAGCAGCCTGCGGCCAGGAAGGTTGTACCCCCTTCCGTGGGGGACCAGAGCTGGCAGCGCTGGGCAGGGATGCACAGGCTCTTTGTGTGCTGCTACAGTGTGAGGGAGGCTGCCAGCAAGCCTTGCTCAAGAACCTTCCTGGGCTAGGCTGAGGATGCACGTGACCGGTAACCTTTCCCTGACAGCCATAATAGGAGGCCTGGCAGGAGAAAATCAATCTAAAAGAGAACAAGCAGATGTGGTGCATCCCACCCATGCTCTCGTGTCCTCCTGTGAGCCGGAGCTTACGGACTAGACAGCCTGAGTCAATGCAGCGCAGGGGACTCTTTCCCCATGAGAAGGCTCTTGGGGACAGGAAAAGATGTGTCACTGCTGGAGAGCACTGGGTTGGGGCCAGCTGGGGACTGGGAATGCCGAGAAGGGCAGAGAGCAACAGGGCAGGGCATAGGACCTGGCGCAGGGACCCCGAGGCGTCTGTCAAGCTGGGAAAGCAGGGAAAGCTGCTGCACAGGGGGTAGACCCAACAGAAAGGGCTCTTACAAGCCCTACAAGTTGTGCCAGGCAAGGGGGGGACACTTTTACAACCTCCCTTTAACTCCATTACTTCCTTCTGATTTTGCTCTGCTGTAAGAGTATCGCAGTTCTGATTTGGTGTTACCAAACCTGGTGTTCTGAAGCCCTGTGGAGGGGTCTGTCCTTGCTCTGAAGTTGATTGATGCAAACCTTCAGTCTTGAAGCTGGTCCTTGCAGCTTGGGGCCTGTTGCAGATAATGTGGTGTGGCTCTCAGGTGCCCGTTCCAGTAGGACCTGCAGCAGCTGGTCCCTTGCTCTCCTGCTCATCGTCCTGTGCGTAGTTTCCCTGGGCCTGGGTTTGTGTGGGAGCCACTGCTGCAGATCCCTGTCTATGAGCAGTCACTCAATGTGAGTGGTGCTTTCCCCAGGTAATTATTTCTAATGAGTGAGTTTGATGCCTGATGCCCCTGTCTCACCTCCCCGCGCGGCTCTGGGCCTTTCCTTCCCTCTGGGTCCCTCTGTGCTCAGGCTGCTGGCTCAGCACCATCCTCTGGCAACGTGGGGGGCCCTGATAGCCAGGGCCGACCCTGCCAGCTCAGGGTCAAAGCTTGGTTTTCCTCTTGTGGCTTCTGTGTCACAGCAAGTTTAATTATAACCCCTTCCGTCGTGCTGTCCCTGCTTATCTCGCGTGCTCCCATACACTTGCTTCCTCCTTGCCGCGTACCAGCTGCTGTCACTCTCACAGGAGAGGAAAATCAACTTTGAGTCCTTGGGACAAGGAGACGCTAGGCTGGAGACCCTGCAGTCAGCACGGGGCTGGAAAGTGGTAACCCCTTGCAGCCTTTCCAGAATTGAGTGCTGGCTTTGGGGGAGCTGAGGTGCTGCTGGAGGGGAGGAGGAAGGACGCTGCGCACTGGGGGTGGCCAGCCGCCAGAGCTAACCCGTCTGTCTCCCCTGGCAGGTGACGCAGGAGTGGGGACAGCCCAGCCGCCACCATGGTTGCCCTGTCGCTGAAGATCAGCATCGGCAATGTGGTGAAGACGATGCAGTTCGAGCCCTCCACCATGGTGTACGATGCCTGCCGGATGATCC
This sequence comes from Urocolius indicus, assembly GCA_013401255.1. Classification (NCBI taxonomy): domain Eukaryota; kingdom Metazoa; phylum Chordata; class Aves; order Coliiformes; family Coliidae; genus Urocolius; species Urocolius indicus. Next base: position 137,071 of record WBNH01009329.1, on the reverse strand, counting down.
ACGAGCGCGTGCCCGAGGCACAGATGGGACAGCGTAAGTCCATGGTGGCTCCTGGCGTTTCACCAGTCTCCCTTTCTTCTTGACACCCTGTGCCCGTCCGGCCTTTCCCAGGGCGGTGAGGGGGTTGAGAGAGCAAGCTCAAAGTCCTCCTGCCCAGTTGAGGCAAGGGAGCCGAGTTCCTCCTCAACGCCTCAGAAGAAATTTAGGAGTTTGGAAGCTAGGAAACCACATTTGGAAGTGAAATAGCTCATGGAGCAAATTGATCCTGCTGCCCTTTCTGTCTCTGCTCCTCTGTCCTACTTGCATCTATCACCACTAGCCAGGACTAGGTGGGTTTAAACAGTTGCAGGAGTCGCAGAAAGCATTAATAAACTATGTAAGTTGATTTTTCCTGTCTTAAAGGGTATATAGTCAGGTCTATTCCCTGCTGACAGCTCTCTGACAGAGTTGTGCTGGTGCTCTGTTACCTCATTAAGCCCTCTCAGCTCTTAATATTTCCCTGCTGCCACCAAGTTCAAAATTAAACTTAGTACTCAGAAGCTTATGATGTGACTCACGCCCACGCGGATATGGCCTGTCCCTATCGAGGGGGGAGGGCTGGAGCTCTGGGACATTGTCTTGAGGGCTCTCCTGGGTCCTGGCTGCCCCTGAAAGCTGCTATGCCACGGGCGGCGGGGGGGAGAGGCAGCAAACAGGAGGTCAGGAGTCATGGGAAGAGGAGGGGGAGCACAGCAACATCTGTGAGCAGCGAATTCCTCGAGGATGGGAGGAAATGCCTTCTCCCACCGTGCCCCATGTCCGGCAGAACATGGGCTTTCAGTTTCAGAGAGGGACTGGATGTTTGTGTGGATGTGGGGCTGTAGCAGTGTTGGAGGGAGCATTGCATTTCCTGCTCTTGGGCGTGAGCCAGCCTGCTTACAAAAAAAACGAAAGAAAGGCCAGGGGAAAACCTTAAAGGGAACTGCTTATTCCCTTGTTCCTTTTCAGTTGCTCACAGCTCTTCTTTTCCTATTGGCTCCTTGCAGGTTTTGTTTCTCTTTGCTCTCCTTACCCAGTGGCACTCAGGGGGTCCTTTTTTGAGCTGCCCTGGTGTTTTCTCACATCTTGGGGCTGAGGGAGCGTCAGTGTAGTTTTCCAACTCTGCTCTTGCTCTGTCTCCAGAAGCGCCTCTCCCCACCCAATCTATGGATCTGGGGCAAGCTGCTCAGTTTTCAACGCTTTTAAGGTGGTCCTCGTGGAACTTGCTTTGAAGGTAGCCTCTGTTGGGTTTTAAAAGATTTTTTTTATTTTAGAATTTACAAATAAAATGGCGAGTCTCTGTGGGTTTTGTGCTCCTTGTTTAGCAGGATCCTAAGGGCAGCGTTGGCCGGGGCGGGCAGGCGGCTCAGGAATTTGTCCCTCCCCACAGAGAGCTGCCAAGGAGATGACGCGTTGTAAACACAGCCAGCCAAGGCAGCCTGCGGGGCAGGGTTGTTGCAAAGGTGGAGGAGAGCAAAGCCAGGCGTGGTCTTAGCCTCTTGCAGCAGGAAAATGATCCCTGTGGCTCAAAGCTGAGGTGCTACTGTGCGAGTGCCAGCAGCAGCACTTTGACTGGGTACCCCAGCCCAGAGGGAGCAGGATTTGGTGAATCACAGAATCACAGAATGGTAGGGTTGGAAGGGACCTTTAGAGATCATCTAGTCCTGCAGAAGCAGGTTCACCTAGATCAGGTCGCATAGGAACATGTCGTGAAGACCTCCCAGGAAGGAGACTCCACACTCTCCCTGGGCAGCCTGGGCCAGGGCTCCTTCACCTCAACGGTGAAATAGTTTTTTCTTATATTTAAGTGGAACTTTTTGTGTTCCAGCTTCATCCCATTACCCCTTGTGCTGTTGCTAGGTATGATAGAAAAAAGGGATGTCCCAACCTCCTGACACCCACCATTTAGAGATTTGTAAATGTTACTAAGATCTCCCCTCAATCTCCTCTTCTCTAGACTAAACAGCCTTTCGCCACCTCAGAGACTTTTTTAGCCTTGATCCCTTCCTCCTCCTCCCGAAAAGGAGGAGTAACAGCTCTTGGTACCAAGGCTTTGTCATTTAAGTTGCTCCTCTTCATATTGTTTCAAACTCTGCTTCATCCTTCTGAGGTGGTGCAGGCCACACCACCATGGACTACTCGAGAGATGAATGTGCTTAGGTGTTATAGATGAATTCCCAGCACCCTTCCTGGGGATTTTCAGCTTTTTACTACCTAACTGCAACTACCTAGTCACTGCTACACATTGCACTGAAGGTTTTGGAGAGCTCTCGAACTACAACTCCAAGCCCTTCCTTCTGTTTTGACTATGATTTCCAAGTTCAGCATTGCATAGGCATGCTTCAGATAGTTTTGTCTGTAGGTAACTACCGTAAAATATGTACCTTGAAGCTTGCTTTCCAGCTTCGTTACCCACTTGTGACGTTTAGGCTCCAGCATTCATGGTACTGCTGCGCTTCATGTGCTGGGCTATGCCAGTGCATATCTGTGGGCACAGGCTGGCGTCTCGGTTACCCCGTGCTGCTTGGGATTAGCCTGGCAGAGACTTTATTTGTTTTTCAGCCAGTGATTTTGGACTGTTCCTCTCGGATGAAGACCCAAAGAAAGGGATCTGGCTGGAGGCTGGGAAGGCTCTGGACTACTACATGCTTCGCAATGGGGTAAGGGCCCATCCTACATCTTTCCAGCTAGTACCTGCCTTGGCTCCACGATTGGATGTGCCCACGGTGCTGTGGAGGTGATGTGGGTGCCTGCCCTGCTGCCTTGCCTCTTGCCCTGTGGCATTCCACTTCTCCCCAGCCACTGCAAGCAGGAGATGGGAGCTGTTGGTGTGATGGTGGGACATGGGCACCCTGCGCTGGTGCTGCTGCTGGAGCTGTGCTCTGCTGTGCCCACAGGACACCATGATGTATAAGAAGAAGCAGCGGCCCCTGAAGATCCGCATGCTGGATGGGACAGTGAAAACGGTGATGGTGGACGACTCCAAAACTGTCACAGACATGCTCATGACAATCTGTGCCCGGATTGGTGAGAGGAGAGGGCAGCAACGGGGGGGAGGAAAGAAAGTGGGGAGAGATGACAGCGTCTGATGGGGATACTTGGAGGGAGGCAGCAGCTCCATGGCAGATGGCCTGGCAGCAAGGGATGTCAAGGAGATGTGTGACTCTGGGGAGAGGACACTGCTCTGCACCCCTGCGTTGCTTCGGGCTCCATATTTGGCAGTGAAGATGTGTTGAGCAATTCTCTCCTGCAGGCATCACCAACTATGATGAGTACTCACTTGTTCGGGAGATTATGGAGGAGAAGAAGGAGGAAGTTACCGGCACACTCAAGAAGGACAAGACCTTGCTGAGAGATGAGAAGAAGATGGAGAAACTCAAGCAGAAGTTACACACAGATGATGAGTGTAAGTGCCTGCATGTGCTGCAAGTGGGGTCAACCTGTGCTGAGGGCAGGAGGGAGGGAAGCAAGGGACCCATGCTAGGGGAATAAACAGTGCGGGGGAGCGGAGATGACGGTGATGAGGGAATGTGTGCCCACGCTCCCTGGAATGTCTCCTGCTCAGAGGCCTAGGGCAGAGGGGTGAGAGCTGGGTTGCAGCAGACAGCCTTTTCTCACACCTTGTGAGCCAGCCCTGGGTCTGAGACTGGCCCTGACTTGGTGCCTGTCCCTGCTCATGCCCTGGCATTGCCTGCAGTGAACTGGCTGGACCACGGCCGCACCCTGCGTGAGCAAGGCATTGACGACAATGAAACGCTGCTGCTGCGGCGCAAGTTCTTCTACTCTGACCAGAATGTGGACTCACGAGATCCTGTGCAGCTCAACTTGCTCTATGTGCAGGTACAGCTCCCCGGAGCGCCTGGCTCCACTGCCCTGTGCTGTGACTGGTAGCTGAGGGTTTTGACCAGAAACCAGCATGGGGATACGTCGGGATGCCCATATTATCTCCTGAGTAAGAGCCAAAAGGGGTAACCTCAGGCCTGTGTACTCCAGAGCTCCCCAGGAGATCATGTGGCTCCTCTGTCTGCTGAGAAGCATCCTGAAGTCCTGCTGCTGTTCCTTCCGTAAACCTAGTGATGGTCCCCGTCCAGGACAACCTGGTCCCAGATCCTCTTTTCAGGGACCGTTCTTTTTTAAGCCTAGGAAAACCAGTGTTTCCTGGTGTGGAGGAGAGCGGTGGCAGAGTTGCCTAGCTGCCCAGCCCACAGCAGTGTCTTCTCTTCTTCATAGGCTCGCGATGACATCCTGAACGGTTCCCACCCTGTCTCCTTTGACAAAGCCTGTGAGTTCGCTGGCTACCAGTGCCAGATCCAGTTTGGGCCACACAACGAGCAGAAGCACAAGCCGGGCTTTCTAGAGTGAGTGTCCTGGAGAGCCCCTGGGCTTGTCTCAAGGTGACTGGAGCAGCTTGGCAGCCCCAGCCCTGTACCAACACAAGGGGCTCTGAGACTGTGGTTGCCTCTGGTGCCAGCCCTCTCCTCCCTGCAGCACAGTGCCCAAATGTGGATGTCCACACTAGCTGCAAGGAGTGCCAACCCTCCATCCTGCTCTCTCTGGCAGCCCCCAGGGACACACAGCTCTGATGGGGACACTCTAGCCTCCCCTGATGTTACACAAGGGGCTGCATCCTCAGCACCTACACCCCATGTCAGGAGGGCAGCTCCTGGGACAGCTTTCATTACTACAGCAACATCCTGCTCCCAAAAACTCCCAGACTGTGCCCTGGCAGGGGTCTGTACAAGGCTGTAGGTTGGGTTTCTTTGTAGTTGAAAACAAATACTGGCTTAGGGCTCTGCTGTTGATGGCTGACTTGCCTCTCTTTTTGGCAGACTCAAGGATTTCCTGCCCAAGGAGTACATCAAGCAGAAAGGGGAACGCAAGATCTTCATGGTATGTGCAGGGGGAATGTGTTGAGACCTAGGTCAAAGGTTCCTCCTTGTCAAAGGTTGCTTTTGTCTGTGGAGACAACACCTACCAGCATAGTGGATGAGAAACAAGAGCAGGAAGTTGTAGGTGGGCAGACAAGGCAGGTCCCGAGGTCCCAGAGGTCAGAGGGATGTTATAGCAGGGGCAGGGGATGCTGGTGGGGCAGGCAGAACCTGGAAAGGTTATCACAGACTGACGGTGGCACTATTGGGAGACCATGGAGCTAGTGTGATGTTCTCTCTTGTTTCAGGCCCACAAGAACTGTGGGAACATGAGTGAGATTGAGGCCAAAGTTCGCTATGTGAAACTCGCTCGTTCCCTCAAGACCTACGGAGTCTCCTTTTTCTTGGTCAAGGTAGAGCAGCATTTCCTCTGATCCCACCTCTTCATTGGACAAAACTCCTCCAGCATCCCTCCATCTGTCATGTCTCAACTCACATTGCTCCACTTTTCCCCTTGTCTCCACTGTCTGCCTCCATTTCTTCCCTTTCCCTGTGCCCTGCATTCCCACTCCTTGGTTCACGTTTCTCATTTTCAAGCCCCATATCATGGTTGTCACCTCAAGAAGGTGTGACCTTGGGAGTATTTGGTAGCCACAGAAGGCCTCAGAGGTCTCTGCCTGGATGAATCTACCCCATGGACAGCCTACAACCCTTCTGTCCCGGTTTGCAGGAGAAGATGAAGGGGAAGAACAAGCTGGTACCACGGCTGCTGGGGATCACCAAGGAGTGTGTGATGCGTGTGGATGAGAAGACCAAGGAAGTGATTCAGGAGTGGAGTCTGACCAACATCAAGCGTTGGGCAGCCTCACCGAAGAGCTTCACCCTGGTAGGGGACTGGCCCTTGCCCTGGTCCTCCAGCCCCCTGCCCCCAGCAGTGGGGGCTGCTCTGTTGAGTCTTGCCTCTTGGTGAGACAGCCTTGCCCTCTTCTGGTGCCTCTCCCCATTCTTGTTTCTGAGGGCTGGTGCTTGGGTGCTTAACACATACCAGAGGGGCTCAGGGTGGCTGCCAGTGCCTGGCTCCAGTGCTACCCTATGACCTGCCATTGCAGGATTTTGGAGATTACCAGGATGGTTACTACTCGGTGCAGACAACAGAGGGGGAGCAGATTGCCCAGCTGATTGCTGGCTACATCGATATCATCCTCAAAAAGGTGAGGCTGTGCTGATAAAGGTGTTGATAACCAGCTCCTCTCAAGAGAGAGGGGGACATGGTGCCCTGTCCAGTTGCCTCTGGCCAGCCACTGGCACATGTGGCTCCTGGGGGAGCTGGAGGTAGGGCCCTGGTATGGTGCCTGGGCTCCAGGAGAAGGCTGGAGGGTATGTGGTGTCTGACACATTTTTCTCTTTGCCTTCACAGAAAAAAAGCAAAGACCACTTTGGACTGGAGGGGGATGAGGAGTCCACCATGCTGGAAGATTCCGTGTCTCCAAAGAAGTAAGTCTTCTGGGAGCAAGTTATTTACTAAGCAGAAGTTGAGTGGAGAGCGGGCTCCAGCCAAGCTTGCAGCACAGTGTGTCTGGAGGAAGAGCTGCCCGTCCTTTGGTGGCAGCCCTGCTGTACAGCCTAGTGCTGGGGCTGTGGACATCCCTTAACTTGGGGTTTCTCTCTGTTTCAGGCCAACTGTCTTGCAGCAGCAGTTTAACCGTGTAGGCAAGGCAGAGCTGGGGTCGGTGGCCCTGCCAGCCATCATGCGGACAGGGGCCGGAGGGCCAGAGAACTTCCAGGTGGGCACGATGCCGCAGCCTCAGCTGCAGATCACCAGTGGCCAAATGCACCGAGGGCACATGCCTCCCCTGGTAAGCTCTCCCTTTGCCCAGCGAAGGGCACAAACTCAGAAAGATGCTCAGCAGGCTTGTGATGACTCATCCATTTGGGACTGTGTGCAGAAGGTAGCTTGCTGTGAAGGGCAAGGGCTGTGTGGCCCTGGCCGTGTGCGCTTCCTGGCCTGGCTGAGCTGGCATCACGCACCCGCTCTGCAAACTTGAGCTCCACTCTGGCATTCCCCGCTGGCTAGTGGCCACAGCTTCTCCTTCAGGTTGAGCTGCCCCGAGCTGATGTGCCTGCCCAGCCCCACCTTGCTGCTGTTGGTTTGCAGCAGGTCCCTGTGCCTGGGTTTGCTGCGTGCCGTGTCCTCTGCAGCTGGAGAAGCACTTTGAAAAGGCCACGAGGAGAATGCTTACTTTGTCCCCACTCAGCCTGCTATGGGCTTGCTGTAAAAGCCTTGTGGGGTTCCTCTGCATCAGATCCCTGAGAGCTGGTTAACTGTGAGGCTTGCTTGTACCCATGATGGGACACTGCATTTCCCAGTGAGAGGTGCAGAGAAGGGGCCTTGTGAGCCAAATATTTAAGCCTAGATTTCAAGCCTCCAGCATACCTCAGTCTGTCTCTGTGTTGCAGACTTCGGCCCAGCAAGCCTTGACGGGCACCATCAACTCCAGCATGCAGGCTGTGCATGCAGCCCAGGCCACACTGGATGACTTCGAGACTTTGCCACCCCTTGGGCAGGATGCTGTGAGTGAAAGGGGTGTTGCTTTGAGGGCACCTTGCTGGAGGTTGATGGCTGGGCTGGGTGTGGATGGCTGCATTCCCGGGAGAAGTTTCAGCCGCTCCTGGAAGATCTACCATCTGCAAAGGGTTGGGGGCAGGGGATGGAGGGTACACTTGGTCACGTTGCTTGGTCAAGATGGGCTGGAGAGTTTTGAGTGAGCTTGCAGCTCTTCCTTCCGTCTTCTTTGTCTTATCTTTCCTGCATCTGTCTGTGTGAGCATGGGTGCAGCTACCCACTAGCACCATCTCCTGATCCCTTTTTTCCCCATTTTAGGCATCCAAAGCCTGGCGTAAAAACAAGATGGATGAGTCAAAACATGAGATCCACTCCCAGGTGGATGCTATCACTGCTGGCACAGCCTCAGTGGTCAACCTTACTGCAGGTATGTGGAAGGTTGCAGAAGAGGAGTGTCCCATCTCTGGAGAACACTTAGTCTGTCCTGTCTGAAGGCTGCAACTCCTGCCCTCCATCAGAGACTAGAGGAGCCACCCTGCCCCAACTAGAGCCACGTCAGCCCTGACTACTGCTAATGTGCCCGTAGACATGACTGTGTCCCGCAGCTCACCCTGCCTCTGCCCAGTCCTGTCCTTCCTCCCAGTCCTTGACTAAACTAGAAGGGTATTATCTGGACCCTGCCACAGCTGCAGCCACAGCCATGGCCCAGTGCAGCTCTCTCTCCTCAGGCTCTCCTGCCTAAACTCTGCTGAAGCAACAACTTTTCTGGCTTAGGAGCCAGAGGATCTTTTCTCCCAGCTCCTAGGAGGGAGAGCTGTGCTGGTGACAGGCATGGGGATGCTCTTGGAGCATCGCTTGAAGCACATCCCCTCTTGCCTCATCTCCCTGTGCAGGGGATCCGGCAGACACGGACTACACCGCCGTGGGCTGCGCCGTCACCACCATCTCCTCCAATCTGACGGAGATGTCCAAGGGCGTGAAGCTGCTGGCTGCGCTGATGGAGGACGAGGGAGGGAACGGGCGGCAGCTTCTGCAGGCAGCCAAGAACCTGGCGAGCGCCGTCTCGGACCTGCTGAAAACGGCACAGCCTGCTGGCGCTGAGGTGGGCAGCATGAGAGGGACTGCAGGGCCGGTAGAAGGGTGGGAGCCAAGGGGAACCATCGAGTGGGGTTTTCAGGCTTGTTGGTGAGCCTGGTGTTGATTTCACCTTCGTTCCCTGCAGCCTCGTCAGAATCTCCTGCAGGCTGCTGGCCTCGTGGGCCAGACCAGCGGGGAGCTGCTGCAGCAGATCGGGGAGAGTGACACTGACCCCCGGTTCCAGGTGAGTGCGTTGAGAGTGCAGCCAGGGACACACACTCCCTAAAACTGTCAGCTTTTGCACAGGACCTATCAGGAGGGCTCCGGCTGTGACTTTGCTGAGGGAGGTGACAGGCCATTGTCCATCTTAGGCTCTAGAGCTGCTGTGATATAACACCTCTTGTCTTGTGGATTCCCATGTAGATCCCAGAAAGCCGACGTGCTTGGATCCTGCCTGCCTCTGACCCAAAGACGGTAAAAGGGAGCTGTAGGCATGGCTTAGTTGTTCTACCCTCTCCAATGTGTGAGGGCCTGCTCCTTTGGCAGTGATCAACCAAACTCTTTGGAGAAGGACTCTTGTTGAAAATCTACTGTTCTGGTGGTTGGCTTTTAGAAGTCCATGCACTCGGGTCGCTGCTTGGGCGAGCACTGCCCTGGGAGTCCTCCCTTGCAGCTGCCTCAGCTCCTGCCTGCTGTTCCTGTGGGAGCTGCTTGCCTGTGCTATCAGAGAGCCAGGGTGGCTGGAGCCTCGTCAGGTGGTTTATTTTGACCAAGCTGACTTCCAGCTGCCTTGCTTTCCCACAACTGCCAGCACAAGGGAGGTAGCATACCATGCTGGGGAGGATCGTCTGACCGCAGTATAAACCAAAACAGACTCCAGAAAGAAGTTTTTGTTCATGGCAGCCACACAGATTCAATGTGAGCAGAAAAGCTGTCCAAAAGCTTGGACAGAGAGCAAAGGCAGCAGTAGAGATGGCACCAGGGCAAGAAGCCGTACTTGGCCAGGCGGCAGTGTCGGGAGAAGGCAGCCTCAAGGGGCAGATTCAGTACCTGGAAGGCAATTTGCACATCTGCAGCGGAATCCTCTGCCTGGCAGCTGCCAGACCCGAGTGTATCTACTTCTCTCCTTGGGCTCGGGTGCAGTGTGGGGCCTCTGCAGCTGGGTGCATGTGGTCAGCAGTCTCTTCTCCTGTCTGGGAAGGTGGTGGATTGCAGTGGGAGCAGTCTTGGCTTGCTAGGAGGCATAGAGGATGCTGTGATACTTCTGCCTTGGTGGCCAGAGGCTTCAGCTCTGCGCATGGTGCACAGGGCAGGATTGCCTGTGCAGCAGGCAGAGAGCTCTGCCCTGCCTGCTGAGGTCTTTGCCTCAAGCATTTGCTGTCTGGTGCTGGGGAGCCATGGGAACTGATCCTGAAGGCTGCAGCGTGCTGTCCTGTCTGATGCCCTGCGGGAGAGCATTTTGCCTTGTGCTGGTCGCTGCCTGTTTTCCTGCTGGCGGGGCAGCCCCATGTCTTCCTTGCTGCCACCAGGGAAAGGAGACTGATTGCTTCATCATGCCTCCCCTTTAATACCTGGAATAACAGAGATGGGACCAGTTGCTAACAAGCTAGAAAATAGCTGGCATGCCTGCAGTATAGGCCACCAGCATGGACAGCATCTCCTGCTCGCCTCTTGCTGGTGATGTGAGCCTGTGGGGCAGAGAGCTGCTCCTGGTGCGGCTGTGCCATGGCCAGCTTCTGCCTGCCCTCATGGCTGGAGGGATCTGTCCCTTTTTTTGGGGGAGGGGGGGTGCAAAGCCAGGCAGTGCTGACCATGCCTTGCAGCAGGTTATGGCTGTGATAACATCAGGGCCTCGTTGCCTGGGTTTGTTGAGTGGGTCGTTGCCTGGGGAGTAGGCATTGAGCATGCTATATGTGGTGGGGTGATGCTGAGCTTCGCACAAGCTGCACTGGGCCGTGTTCCTGGTGGTGCAGACTGAGTCTCAAGGCCAGGTTACAGCCTCACTGCTGGCTGTAGCACACAGTAGAGATGGGGTCAAGGTATTGCCAGCTACTCCAGGTGTTGATGTGGCTGGTGCTGGGACAGAGTGGATGAAGGGCTCCTGAGAGCTCGCGTTTCCCCACTGAATGTTTCACGCGAGCCCTGCAGGCAGGTGGCTGCTGGTGCTGCTGCTTTTGTGGCTCCAAGCTGACCCTCTCCGTTCCTCCCCAGGACATGCTCATGCAGCTGGCGAAGGCTGTGGCCAGTGCTGCAGCCGCGCTAGTGCTCAAAGCCAAGAATGTGGCTCAGAAAACAGAGGACTCTGCGCTGCAGACGCAAGTGATCGCTGCTGCCACCCAGTGTGCCCTCTCCACCTCCCAGCTGGTAGCTTGCACCAAGGTAAGCAGTGGGGTTTTAACCTTTGCGTTGGTGTGTTTGCAAGCATCACCTGGCTTTTGGCAGCTCCCAGGTTGGGGCTGCAGGTGTGTTACGTCCTTCAGGTGGGACATAAGGGATCTGGCACCAGAAGTGTGGTCTGCCTCAGGCTGGGGTTCTTGCCACCGTGCCTACGCAGTGAAATTACACTTCGGAGGAGCAGAAGTTTGGGGACAGCTGTCTCGCAATGCTCACTGCCCAGCCTTTCTCCTCCTTTCCAGGTAGTGGCTCCCACAATCAGCTCCCCAGTCTGCCAGGAGCAGCTGATAGAAGCTGGCAAGCTGGTGGCCAAGTCGGCGGAGGGCTGTGTGGAGGCCTCCAAGGCAGCAACCAACGATGACCAGCTGCTGAAGCAGGTGGGGGTGGCAGCCACGGCCGTTACTCAGGCCCTGAATGACCTGCTGCAGCACATCAAGCAGCACGCCCTGGGTGGGCAGCCCATCGGGCGCTACGACCAGGCCACCGACACCATCCTCAATGTCACCGAGAACATATTCAGCTCCATGGGCGACGCTGGTGAGCGCAGGTGCAAGGCGGGTGGGGAGGTACTGATGAGCTCGTGGGTCTTGCTAACGGGCCAGTCTTCCTTTCTGCCCCAGGGGAAATGGTGCGTCAGGCTCGTATTCTGGCCCAGGCCACCTCCGACCTCGTCAATGCCATCAAAGCCGACGCGGAGGGAGAGACGGACCTGGAGAACTCACGCAAGCTGCTGAGCGCAGCCAAGATCCTGGCGGATGCCACTGCCAAAATGGTGGAAGCTGCGAAGGTCAGCGGCCTGACAGGGATGGACGCTGGCTTTGTCCCCCAGCCCCGTCCGGTGCTATTGACTCAGTACTGGGGAAGGGACGAGCAGCCCCTGGGTGCCGGAGTGGTTCCAAGAATGAAGTCCTACACTGAGCCAGGGACTTGTGTGGTGGAGTGGGGCTCCTTCATGAGCTTGGGGTGGTAGCAGAACAGTTGTTAGCTCTACTTTGAGCACCTCTCGAGCACCGTAATCAGCCAGGTGGCCTTGGGGGGGGCTCCCAGGCATCAGGCCAGAGCACAGAGGACAAAAGACCTTGGAGTCTCTGCAAGGTGTGATGGGTTTCCTTCTTTCTCCAGGGAGCTGCAGCACACCCGGATAGTGAGGAGCAGCAGCAGCGGCTCCGCGAGGCAGCGGAGGGGCTCCGCATGGCAACCAATGCTGCAGCCCAGAATGCCATCAAGAAGAAGCTTGTGCACAAGCTGGAGGTGAGGTGCTGGACATGGGGCTTTGGGGGGCAAACAGGTACGGTCACCAGGTGAGACCTGACCAGGGGCCCCTCCACTTTCCAAAGGTGCAAAGTTGTTTTAATGTACAATGTCTGTGCTGCATCTTGCTGAGACTTCTCTGCTGTACCCTTCCCTGGTGTGCTCTGTGTTGTTTCGGGACAGTGGGCATCAAGGGTGCTAGGGATGCTCCTGTGCCGCAGGTGGAGGTATGGGAGGTGATGTTTAGTGGGAAGCTAGGCTGCGGTGTGTGGCAGGGAGGCTCAGGCCAGGCTGCCCTGCCACCAGTGCTAATCCATACCTCCCCCACCAGCATGCAGCCAAGCAAGCTGCTGCCTCTGCCACCCAGACCATCGCTGCCGCGCAGCACGCTGCCTCCTCCAACAAGAACCCTGCTGCACAGCAGCAGCTGGTGCAGAGCTGCAAGGTAAGGACCCAGGCCTGATCCTGGCATCTCCTTTACCGCCTCTCCCCAGCCCTTCTCTCATCAGCTGATTCAGAGTTTGATGTGTGGCTGCAGTGAGCCAGCAGCTCACACAGCTCCCCCAGGAGCTCATCCTCCTGGACGAGCCTCTCCAGTGACTCTCCTCTCTGGCAGGTGGTAGCAGAGCAGATCCCGATGCTGGTGCAGGGCGTGCGAGGAAGCCAGTCGCAGCCAGACAGCCCCAGTGCCCAGCTGGCACTCATTGCTGCCAGCCAGAACTTCCTGCAGGTACCTGTGCTGCATGGAGCCTCCTGCACTGGCTCTGGCGTTACAGCTTTCCTCCTCTAAGGTAGCAGGAAGCCTGCTGCATGTGGGCAGCAGAGAGATGCTGCACGTTTCTCTCCTCCTCACAGCCTTTCTCTTTTGGCCCAACAGCCTGGTGGGAAGATGGTAGCTGCAGCCAAGGCCACCGTCCCTACCATCACAGACCAAGCATCTGCGATGCAGCTCAGCCAGTGTGCCAAGAACTTGGCTGCAGCGCTGGCTGAGCTCCGCACGGCTGCTCAGAAGGTGAGAGGATGGGTCCTGTCCTGCAGGGGCTCCCCAGCTGTCAGAAAAGCAAGGAACTGTGGGAATGGCTGGTTGGCAGGTCACAGTCTCTCCTGCAGCAGTTTGTGCTCAGTGTTTACCCCGCTCAACTTCCCTTCTTCCCTGTCATAGGCTCAGGAGGCATGTGGACCCCTGGAGATAGACTCTGCACTGGGTCTGGTCCAGAGCCTGGAGAGGGACTTGCAGGAAGCCAAGGCAGCTGCCCGTGATGGGAAGCTCAAGCCTCTGCCTGGAGAGACGGTGAGGGCATGGCACAGGGTGTTGCAAAGTGATGCGGGGTGGATGCCCGGGCAGGGGAGCTGCCAGAACGTGTTGTCCACCACCATGTCCCCCACTCATCCCCTCACAGATGGAGAAGTGTTCCCAGGACCTGGGGAACAGCACAAAAGCAGTCAGCTCTGCCATTGCTCACCTCTTGGGAGAGGTGGCCCAGGGCAACGAGAACTATACAGGTACTGTTCTCCACAGCAGGGCTGGGGGAGGGGAGGGGGCTGCGCTGGCAGCCGCTGACCTCTCTGTCCCCACAGGAATCGCCGCCCGCGAGGTGGCCCAGGCGCTGCGCTCGCTCAGCCAGGCAGCCCGTGGCGTGGCAGCCAGCACCCCCGACCCACAGGTGCAGAGCGCCATGCTCGAGTGTGCCAGCGACGTCATGGATAAAGCCAACAACCTCATTGAGGAGGCGCGGAAAGCGGTGGCCAAGCCTGGCGACCCGGAGAGCCAGCAGCGCCTGGCCCAGGTATGGGGAAACAGGGCGTCAGCCCACACGAGGGGCGTGGGGCTGTGTCCAGGGGAACGTTAACCACTCTTTGGTTTTCCACAGGTGGCCAAGGCGGTGTCGCAGGCGCTGAGCCGCTGCGTTAACTGCCTGCCGGGGCAGCGGGACGTGGACGCTGCCATCCGCATGGTGGGAGATGCCAGCAAGAGGCTGCTGGCAGATTCGGTGAGCTGGGCTGGGTTAGAAGGGGAAGGCAGGGGAAGCCCTGTAGGAATGCAAGCCACTCTGTCTGCACCGGCTTCCTCTGTAGCATGTCTCCAGGCGTGTGCCAGATCTTCTGTCTTCCTTCTCCATCATCCTCGCTGCCTCTCCTAACTCCTCTCCCTGCCTCCAGTTCCCTCCCAGCAGCAAGAGCTTCCAGGAGGCGCAGAGCCAGCTGAACCGGGCGGCCGCAGGGCTCAACCAGTCCGCCAACGAGCTGGTGCAGGCATCACGTGGCACCCCTCAAGACCTGGCCAAGTCGTCTGGCAAATTTGGACAGGATTTCAATGAGTTCTTGCAGGCGGGAGTGGAGATGGCCAGCCAGTCCCCGGTGAGTGCAAGCGCCTGTTGGGCGATCCTGGGTGTGGTGAAAGGTTTGAGATACCTGAGAAGGTGCCTGACCACAGGCAGGGTGGCCAGGCAGCAGTGGTTAGGGTAGCTGCGGCCAGCACAGCTGGTGAGATGGGGTCTGGAGCTGTGCAGAACCACAACAGCAGTACAGATAGTGGCTTGGGTTTGTTCAGCAAGTACTGCCACCATATCCTTGCTGTTGACGGGCAAGTTAGATGAAGGGAACCGGCTCAGCTTGAAAACCGCTGGAGGACACCCAGAGTGGGTGTGGAGCTTGAAAACCGGCAGCAGGTAACTCTCCTTGGCCCTTTGCAGAATAAAGAAGACCAGGCACAGGTGGTGTCGAACTTAAAGAGCATCTCCATGTCCTCCAGCAAGCTGCTGCTGGCCGCAAAGGCACTCTCTGCCGACCCCGCAGCCCCCAACCTCAAGAATCAGCTGGCGGCTGCAGCACGGTAGGAGGAGCTGCTGCCCATGAGCTGATGGCTTTAGCAGTGGGGCTGAGTGGCTGAGCTGGCATTGATCTGTGGGGTCTTTCTCCCTTCTCTCCGGCAGAGCTGTGACTGACAGCATTAACCAGCTGATCACCATGTGCACCCAGCAGGCACCAGGCCAGAAGGAGTGTGACAATGCTCTGCGGGAGCTGGAGGTGAGAAGCCTTGACAAAACAGTGGAGGGGTTGAGGTGGTGGGAAGGGGGCAGCTACACCCTGCTGCAAGGGGCAGGAGGGGGAGCAAAGAAGAGGTGCAAGTGGATGGTGCAAACTCTTGCTTTGGATGTGACATCCGTGTCCCTGCAGACGGTGAAGGAGCTGTTGGAGAACCCCATGCAGACTGTCAACGACATGTCCTACTTCAACTGCCTTGATAGTGTCATGGAGAACTCCAAGGTAAGCCCTGAACTGGAGGGGGAGATTTGGGAAGGATACAGGGGGCAAAGGAAAAGGTAGTTCCTCCCCGGTTGGTGAAGCAGAATGAGCTCTGAGCCAGGGAGCATGACGTGGGAGCAGGTGATGATCTCTGATCGGAGGGTGGTGTGTGTTGCAGGTGCTGGGTGAGTCTATGGCTGGCATCTCCCAGAACGCCAAGAACAGCAAACTGCCTGAGTTTGGGGACTCCATCAGTGCTGCCTCCAAAGCTCTCTGCGGGCTGACTGAGGCAGCTGCCCAGGTGAGATATGCTCAGTCCCAGCCCTGAGCCTTATCTCTGGTGCTTGAGTTGCTATGTGCACCTCTCCCCTGCCCCTCAGAGCCCGGGCCCGTGGACTGGTGCTACCAGCCTCCCCTGCAGCTCACGGCCTGCTCTGAGCCTCTCCCTTGTGCAGGAGCTCCCACCATCTCTCTTGTGCTCCCTAGGCTGCCTACCTCGTGGGGGTCTCAGACCCCAACAGCCAGGCTGGACAACAGGGCTTGGTAGACCCCACTCAGTTTGCCAGAGCTAACCAAGCCATCCAGATGGCCTGCCAGAACCTGATGGACCCTGCCTGCACCCAGTCCCAGGTGAGTATGAGCTGGGTGATCATTGCAAGCATTTTCTTGCACAAAAAAAAAAAAAAAATAGGAGTGTGAAGCTAGTGGGAACTGGACAAGATAATGGGTAGTGTCTCAGCTGTGCCAGGAACCAGCTGGTGGCTTTGGTGCAATGGTGGCAGTCCAGATGGGGGTCCATATGGGCATACAGGACTTTGGCAACTCCTCCTGGGTCTCAAGAGGGACCTGTGTGCTCACTGGTGCCTCACGTGAGGCTGGTGGGAAGGGAGAGTGGTGAGGACAGAGAGTCATGGTGGTTCCTGCCTCCCCCTGCTGCTCCCTGCAGGTGCTGTCAGCAGCCACCATCGTAGCGAAGCACACCTCGGCCCTGTGCAACACGTGCCGCCTGGCCTCGTCCCGCACCGCCAACCCCGTGGCCAAGCGACAGTTCGTCCAGTCAGCCAAGGAGGTGGCCAACAGCACAGCCAACCTGGTGAAGACCATCAAGGTGTGATCTCTTTGCTAGGGTGCTGTGGTGGGGATAGTGTTTGGGGCATGGAGGGGGTTGGATGACTGTTCTGGTCTCTCTGTGTCAGGCTCTGGATGGCGAGTTCAACGAGGAGAACCGGGAGCGGTGCCGCGCTGCCACCACCCCTCTCATAGAGGCCGTGGATAACCTGACGGCCTTTGCCTCCAACCCAGAGTTTGCCACCGTTCCTGCCCAGATCAGCCCAGAGGTGGGATGCCGCAGGGGCAGGGAGGATGCTGCCATGATGGGGGGCTGCCAAAGGGTGGGGAGGAGCTTGAGGTGGAGCCCCAGTGTGGGGCAGGTCCTTTGGGAGGGTGTGATGGAAAGGTATTTGGTTTTGAGGGGCTGCTTTTGAGGGTCGTGGGAGGAAGGGTAACTTCTGAGGCACAGTCCCTTGCACACACCACCGATCCGTCATCTCCTGGCGCAGGGGCGCAGAGCCATGGAGCCCATTGTGTCTTCAGCCAAGACCATGCTGGAGAGCTCTGCTGGCCTTATCCAGACCGCCCGCTCTCTGGCCGTCAACCCCAAGGACCCGCCGCAGTGGTCGGTGCTGGCCGGCCACTCTCGCACTGTCTCAGACTCCATCAAGAAGCTGATCACGAACATGAGGTGAGGCGAGTCCTGCCCTGGCCTGCTTGGCCGTGGCCCTGTCCCTGCTGGCAGGTACCCCTGCTCTGAGAGAGCATCCCATCCCTGGGGATGTTTCAGCCCATCTTCTCCTTGGCTACAGCTGTCAGGGTGAGGCAAGCAATGTGTCAGAAGATGGGTTGATGGGAACACAAGCCAGCATGCCCAGGCTCTTTGTTGCTGGGTTCCCCCAGAGCCCAGGAAAGAGGGGTCCTGTCCCTCACCAGCTCCAACTGAGGCTGAGGGTGAAGGGTTGGCACAGCACCTGCCAGCACCGGGCTGATCCATCTGTCCTGCAGGGACAAAGCTCCAGGACAGCGGGAGTGTGATGAGGCCATTGAGGTCCTGAACAAGTGCATGCGGGAGGTGGACCAGGCTTCCCTCGCTGCCATCAGCCAGCAGCTGGCCCCCCGAGAAGACATCTCTCAGGAGGTGGGTCAGGGATACCGCTGCAGGCTGAATGGGGCGACTGTCCTTGCCCCCGGGCTCCTGGTGGGACATGGTGACCTCAACCCTGCTGCAGCCTCACACAACACCCTCTCTTTGCAACAGGCTTTGCACAACCAGATGATCACGGCTGTCCAGGAGATCAGCAACCTGATTGAGCCCGTGGCCAGTGCGGCACGGGCTGAGGCCTCGCAGCTGGGACACAAGGTAACACAGGGATGGGGAGTTGCTGCCAGGGTGTTCATTGCACTTGGAGGAGGTCACGGTCAGAGGAGAGGTGCAAGGCAGCCAGAGCTGGGAGCTGCTGGTGCTGATTCTGCTCTTTTCTAGGTGTCCCAGATGGCTCAGTACTTTGAGCCGCTCATTATGGCAGCTGTTGGCGCTGCCTCCAAAACACCCAACCACCAGCAGCAGATGAACCTCCTGGACCAGACCAAAACGCTGGCTGAATCTGCTTTGCAGATGCTGTACACAGCCAAGGAGGCTGGTGGGAACCCCAAGGTGAGCAGGGAGAGCACATGTCAGTGGTGTGCTCCCCTTGGTGTGTGGGTATGTGACACGGACCCCTGGGGTCAGCACGCAGCATCTCTGTTGGGAGGGGAGCTGCTGACTGCTCCCTTCACTCTGGCTTGTCCTTGCAGCAAGCTGCCCACACCCAGGAGGCTCTGGAGGAGGCTGTGCAGATGATGAAAGAGGCGGTGGAGGACCTGACCGCAACTCTGAATGAAGCAGCCAGCGCTGCAGGTGTTGTGGGGGGCATGGTGGACTCTATCACCCAGGCCATCAACCAGGTGAGAGAGGCACGGAGAGGACCTGACTGGGCCTGAGGGTGGGAGAGAAGAGTCTGCATCAAGTGCCCCAAGGTCTTTGGGCTGGAAATGGAGTCAGAGTCTCCCAACGGTCTCTTGCAGCTTGACGAGGGGCCAATGGGTGAGCCAGAGGGGACCTTTGTGGACTACCAGACCACAATGGTGAAGACAGCCAAGGCCATCGCAGTGACTGTGCAGGAGATGGTGGGTGCAAGCATGCCTGTCAATGCAGAAAACACTGCCTGCCGCTCGGGCAAGCGACCACCCAGCCCAGTGCAGGGCCTTTCCAACTCCTGTTTTTCTTCTGTTGGCAGGTCACCAAATCCACCACCAACCCAGATGAGCTGGGTGTACTGGCCAACCAGCTCACCAATGACTATGGGCAGCTGGCACAAGAGGCCAAGCCAGCTGCCCTCACCGCTGAGAATGAGGAGGTGCGAGCATGGGGGGCGGTGCTGGGGCATACTGTGGGGCAGAGCAGGGTCTGCTGGGGCCTCAGGACAGAGGACAAGGACACCCAAATCTCCCTTTGGAGCTGTGGACAAGCACCTCTCCTGCAACACGGTATGGAAATGCAGAGCAAAGCCGTGTTTCCTTTTTGCCCCTCCTGGGCAGGTGGATCAGGAGAGAGGAGCTATGTGGGGATGGCTGGCGTTGCCCAGGGAGTGTCGCGGGTGTGGGGTTTAGTTCCCTACAGGCTCTCTCACACACACACCTTCCCCTCCAGATCGGCTCCCACATTAAGCGCAGAGTGCAGGAGCTGGGCCATGGCTGTGCTGCCCTGGTCACCAAGGCTGGAGCCCTGCAGTGCAGCCCCACTGACGCCTACACCAAGAAGGAGCTGATAGAGAGTGCACGCAAGGTTTCTGAGAAGGTGAGTGGTCCAGAGAGGGGGATAGTGGTGTGGCAAGGTGGGAGGGACGCTGAGTGAGCCACGTACCTTTGTAGCTGCCATGCTGGGTTCTCCCATGGTCCTCTTGGGCTCTGCTGGCTCCCAGCCCTGCTTACCTTGCCCAGCTGCTGGGGTGGAGGATGGATGCCCCCTCTCCAGGTACCATTATGGCAGCTGGTGCTGCATTGGGTGAGCACGATGTTCAGGTGCTGTCTGCCAATGTGCCAATGATGGCCTGCCACGGGAGACTGATCTGTACACAGGTGACACCTCAGGAGTCTCCAAATCAGCTCTTGCAGTGGTGGACATAGTGTCTGCTGCATCTTGGACAGGTGTGCAGCTCATGCTGGGTGATCAATCTGTCCTCCTTCTTTAGCTAGTGTGGTGGAAAGCGTCTTGTCTAAAGAATGTCTGAAAAATAGATGAAAACATGGCTAAAAAACTCTAGTCAATAAGGCAGTGATAGAGCAGCAAGGCTTGTGTGGTGGCTTGGCCTGGGCCAGGTTTTGGTAGCCAAGGATCTACAGGAGGGGCTTCTTTGAACAAAATTGTTGCCAGAAGCTTATCTCACTCCCTATTGCAGCTGCAGCTTAGCAACTGTGCAGCAACTTCTTCCTCTGCTCAAATACATTAATCACAGAGACGCTGCATCAGTCACTTAATGACCAGGCCTTGATCAGCTACAGGTCCATCTTAGAACTGACTGGCATTGGCCCTGTGAGCTACAGAGGGAGCTTCTGGCAGCTCTTTGTTTAAAGAAGCCACCCCTGTAGCCTCCCGCTAACAAAGCCTGGCCCAGGCAAAACCACCACAGCTTGTCAGCAATAGTAAAAAAGCAAGTTCACAGTGCCTGGTGCATGCCTGCATGATCAGGACTTACAGCAAGTCCTTCCTTTCAAAGATTGCTTTCCAACAGGAAAGTTCTGCTGTGAGCGCTTGCCTGAGTACAGAAACTTGAGTTTAGCAGCCAAAGAGGGAATGAGCTGTGGTGCTGGTGATGCCCGTCATGTGAACTTCATTCATTTTGAAACTGAGTCCAAACGCAACAAGCAGAGGGTGAAAAGAAATACATAGAAGCTAAGAAGAGGTGTCCAGACGGCATGATCACCACTTCCCCTCTTTGTTGCGTGGTGGGGGTTGCTGACCCTGCTGCTAATGCCCCGCAGGTGTCTCACGTGCTGGCAGCGCTGCAGGCTGGGAACCGTGGGACGCAGGCCTGCATCACTGCAGCCAGCGCCGTCTCGGGCATCATTGCTGACCTCGACACCACCATCATGTTTGCCACGGCAGGAACCCTCAACAGGGAGAACTCGGAGACCTTTGCTGACCACAGGTACCCAGGCACCTCCTCCCTCCAGTCCCTGCTTTAGCCAGAGGCAGGGCGCCAGCTGTGTCACAGCATCTCCTGTCTTCCTGAGCTGTGGGTCAGCTCTGCATTCAGGTCACGCTGACTCTGTTTCTCCTCCAGCTTGTATATAAATAAGAGAAGGCAGGGTTTGCAGTCTCTCTACAGCCTGAGTGCTGTGGAGGGCTGCATCCTCTCTGACTCTCTACTCCTCTCCAGAGAGGGCATCCTGAAGACAGCCAAAGCACTGGTGGAGGACACCAAAGTGCTGGTGCAGAACGCCACAGCCAGCCAGGAGAAGCTAGCCCAGGCTGCCCAGTCCTCTGTGTCCACCATCACCCGCCTGGCAGAGGTGGTGAAGCTGGGTGCTGCTAGCCTGGGGTCTGAAGACCCAGAGACGCAGGTGGGTAGGGAGGTGTGAATGGAGGCTGTTTGAAGCTTGCTTGGAGGAGCCGTGTTGGAGGTGGCGTGTGATGCTCTGGGCTGGACTACTGCATGTTGTGCAGAGGGCTGGATGGGATTTGGCTTATGCTGGCTGCACTGTATGTTGTATAAATGTATATACCATGTGTCCTGGGCTGCCCAAATTTCACATTGTTGGGCCACACCAGCCCTAGCCTGAGTGTGACTGTAGCCAAGCTGTTGTCCTGGTCTTGCTTTCCCCAGGTAGTCCTGATTAATGCTGTGAAGGATGTGGCCAAGGCTCTTGGGGATCTGATTGGTGCCACCAAAGCAGCTGCTGGCAAAGCTGGGGATGATCCTGCTGTCTACCAGCTGAAGAACTCTGCCAAGGTCTGAGCTGGGTGTGATGGGAATTTGGGGAGGGGATGGAGAAAGTAAGGAGGGGCTTCTCTGCCTGCCTGGGGACAAGATACCTAGGAGGCAGCCAGGGTAAGGTGGGGGAGGAAAGGGGCACATAAAAGGTGTGGCACAACACACAAAGGAAGCCTTGATAGGAGAGCAAGATGAGATGGTGTGAGTGAAGTCTGGGGACAGGGCTGTTTTGAACCAAATCATAAGGTGAAAACAGGTGTTAGCAGCATCCCAGAGCTTGTGCAGGGCTTCAGCTGTGTCTCATCTTCCTTCCACAGGTGATGGTGACAAATGTCACTTCCTTGCTGAAGACAGTGAAGGCCGTTGAGGATGAGGCCACAAAAGGGACACGTGCACTTGAGGCCACGATAGAGCACATCCGCCAAGAGCTGGCGGTGAGTACAGCCCTAGGCTGTGCCACTCACTGCTGCCCTGCTACCATCCTGCCCTGTGCTGTGCCCCTCACCACTGCCATGCTGCCCCGTGCCACTCACTGCTGCCCTGCTANGGGGGGGGGGGGGTGTACTCACACCTGCTGTAGCTGAGGGGCAGTGCTGAGCTCTGCTTGTGTGTACAGACCCTGTGTGTGTGCACACCTGTGTGCTGTGCTGTCTGCATGTGTCCACCCCCACCCTGGTGAAGGACCCCCACGGCTCTGCCCGATGCTGGTCCCAGAGGAGATGGCCCTTCTGGGCTGGAACATGGCTCCAGGGTGTCCCCCTTTTCCCAGCTTGTGTTTGCAGACAAACCTCTGAAATGGAGACACGGAGGAGGAAATGCTTCTGGAGCTTGAAATGCTTTGTGGGGATAGGGGGAAGAAATCCTGGAGGGAGTAGCTGCTAAGTGCCGGAAGGCTTGTGCTGAGGGTCTTGTGTCTGTGGAGATGTCCCAGAAACACTGTGGATGCAGAAGGGCTTAAGGGGAAGCTCATCCCGTCCTCAGGCAGGAAGAGACCAGCCAGAGTCACTCGAGAAAGCACCACAGGCAACGCCTGATGTGTGCACACGTGTGGGGGAGCTGGAGGATCCCACTCTGTCCCTGGGGAGTGCACCTGAAACAGACCTGTGCCCCTTGTCCAGGTGCTCACATCTGCTCCTTCCCTGCAGATCCTTCAGAAGCCGACTCACGAGCTGAAGCAGCAGCTGGCAGGCTACTCCAAGCGCGTGGCCAGCTCCGTCACCGAGCTTATCCAAGCAGCTGAAGCCATGAAAGGTAAAGGAAAGGTCTTGCTCAAAGGGGCAGGACTGAAGTCTGGGATTAGGGTGGAGGGCTCAACAGCTGTTGGAGTAGGTTGGGTGAGTCAGAAACAAGGCTGCATGCAGGTTTAACCTGCCTGGCCTGGTTTTTCTAGGGACAGAGTGGGTTGACCCAGAAGACCCCACTGTCATCGCTGAGAATGAGCTGCTGGGGGCAGCAGCTGCCATTGAGGCCGNGCTGCCCTGCTACCATCCTGCCCCTCACCACTGTCCTGTGCCTCACCTGTGCCTTTCACCTTGCAGGTCTTCTCCTCCCCTGTGCCTCCTGCCAAGGTGTCCACCCCAGAGGACTTCATCCGTATGACAAAGGGCATCACAATGGCCACAGCCAAAGCGGTGGCTGCCGGCAACTCATGTCGGCAGGAGGATGTCATTGCCACGGCCAACCTGAGCCGCCGTGCCATCGCGGACATGCTGCGCGCCTGCAAGGTGGGGCGGGCAGGGGACGTGGGGTGGGCAGGGGAGGGGACAGATGTGGGGCCCCGCGGGTGCCAGCAGGAACGATGTGAATTGGGGCTTCCCTGCCTCTGGCTTTCAGGAAGCCGCCTACCACCCGGAGGTGAGCGGGGACGTGCGGCAGCGGGCGCTGCGCTTTGGCAAGGAGTGTGCCGATGGCTACCTGGAGCTGCTGGAGCACGTGCTGGTGGTGAGTGTCCTCCTTGGTTCCCAGGGCTGGTAGAAGCTGTCCTTGGATGCCAGAGTGCTCACCAAATCCTCACAGTCCTCTGGGCTCTGCACCTCCTCCCACGGAGGCCTTTGCACAGCCGCCTTCGCTGCCTGTGCTCTGGAAGCAGACATCAGAGAGATAAACAGGCTTTGAAGAAAGGTATTTGGCTAACAACGGCTAGAGATTAACTGGCCATAAACAGATGAAGGCTGGAAATTTGACAACACGGGAGCAAAATCCTGAAGTATTTTGCAGTAAAAGTGGTGGGAGTAAGGGACCTCAATCAACGTGAAGACAGCTTGTTATTTCCCAGGAGAGTGGGAGGTGGGCAGTGCCTGTGATCACCGAGGAGACAACTGCAGGTGCCAGCTGCACCCTTTTGATTTGGGCTTCCTCTGCCTGAGTCCCGTCGGGGACTTCAACTGTCTGTTTTAACTAGCCATCCTACAAAATCAGTGTGGTTTACAAGAAGCAAATTAAGACCATAGAGCAGCAGAAAGAAATCCAGTGAGGTCCTTGCAGTGGTTTGCATTCTTGGCAAGATGTTGGAGGTGGGTTTAAGGACACTGGAGGGATGCACAGGCCCAGCCTGCAGAGCTTGTGAGAGCTCTTAAACTGTGGTCAGGACAGAGACTGAGGGCAAGTCAGCCCTGTGGCCAGGTTTCACTAAGCCGGTTTGAAGGGCTTGGTGAGAGTAAGCCATTCAGGTTCACCAGGTGGAAGGCAGTGGAGCTGAAGCTGTGTTTTCCTGCAGGGAGAGCTCCTTTGGGCAGAGAGTACCCCTCACTGGCAGCACAAAAAAAAAAGAACTGGGCAGGAAACAATGGCTAGAAGTTGAAACTGGGCAGACGGGAGGTCAGAGTGGTTTTATCTGAAGGAGGCAACCACTGAAGTGCAGTTCAAAAGGGAGCAGTGAGTTTTCCATCCTCTGCATCTAGATCAAATGTCTGTCTGGAAGATGCTTTAGCCACACGTAGGTTGTGGCAGCCAAGGCTGGAGTGCTGAGGGGAAATTCTCTGGCTGACGTGTTGTTAGCAGGTGATTAGGCTAATGACTTAGTGTGGCAGTGCCCGAGGTCAGCCTCAGTAGCGTGCAGGAACACGCTATTCCACTGTCTTCTGGGTGTAACCCTCGGGCTCTTGAATGTCCTACATCGGTGCATCCCCTGAAATGCTCACTGGAAGTGTGTCTCAGTGAGCTCATAGCCTCCAGGATGCCCTCAGCTCCAGACAGAGACCGTGTAGCAGTTTTAAACACATTTGGTCTGGCGGGGTTTATGAGGGCAAACTAGCCATCACTGTGCGTCCTCGGCTCAGGGGCTCCGAGCCACACGGTGAGTCTGCTGGGACACTCCCACGCCCATGACTCCCCCTCCACAGCAGCTGCAGTGCCCTGACCTTTGAAGGCAGGAACGGAGCTCATGAGTCCCGTTTATCAGCAGGTTCCCAGGACGCTGCGGGCAGGAAGGACTCAGGGCGGGGGGGGAGGATGGCGGCTGCGCTGCTGTGGGTCCATCGCTGTGCAGTAGGTCCCTGAGGCCTCACGCGGGGTGTGAACGAGAGAGCGTGGTTAGGGTTCAAGAAAGAGAGTTATTTGGCCCGGGGTGGAAAATTTGCCTCCCAGCAGAGAAGCAGGAAGCTTGCATATTTCACTGGGGAGGGGAAGGAATTTGAACCTCCATGGGGACTTGGTGTTTGGTCTCTCCCTCCAGAAGCGGAGAGACAGCACTGCCTGAAAACTGCAGTGATGCCACTTGGGGTGGGGAAAATAAGGTGTAAAAGGGTGCAAGGAGGAGAGAAGCTCTGAGGCTGCTATGCGTGTAGATGTCTCCTCCAGCTGTGAGAGCCTCACCCCAGTGCCCTGGCCCTGCGAGGCCGAGGTATGAGCTAATGATGGCAGCACAGCTCTCCACCCAGGACCTCTGACCCTTCCCTTCCCACATCTCCTCTCGGCTGCCTCTTCACCCCTTACTGGAGAGCACCCACCTCCTCCCGCCCTCCCCATGCCCCCCATCCCCAGCACCGCTGTGTCTCAAACGGGGCATTCACTGCTTTCTTCTCTCTCATCTCCCTCCATCTCAGCCGGTGAGTAAGGCAACCTTGGGGTGCCTGCTGGTGTCTAACCTCAGCATGAGCCTTGCTCACAGTGTGTCTGCGTGCCCAGCTCAGTGCTGGGGTGGCACTCGCGCGTGTCCAAAGGGACCACAGAGGCGTGTGTGTGGGGTGGGGGGNTGGTCCCAGAGGAGATGGCCCTTCTGGGCTGGAACATGGCTCCAGGGTGTCCCCCTTTTCCCAGCTTGTGTTTGCAGACAAACCTCTGAAATGGAGACACGGAGGAGGAAATGCTTCTGGAGCTTGAAATGCTTTGTGGGGATAGGGGGAAGAAATCCTGGAGGGAGTAGCTGCTAAGTGCCGGAAGGCTTGTGCTGAGGGTCTTGTGTCTGTGGAGATGTCCCAGAAACACTGTGGATGCAGAAGGGCTTAAGGGGAAGCTCATCCCGTCCTCAGGCAGGAAGAGACCAGCCAGAGTCACTCGAGAAAGCACCACAGGCAACGCCTGATGTGTGCACACGTGTGGGGGAGCTGGAGGATCCCACTCTGTCCCTGGGGAGTGCACCTGAAACAGACCTGTGCCCCTTGTCCAGGTGCTCACATCTGCTCCTTCCCTGCAGATCCTTCAGAAGCCGACTCACGAGCTGAAGCAGCAGCTGGCAGGCTACTCCAAGCGCGTGGCCAGCTCCGTCACCGAGCTTATCCAAGCAGCTGAAGCCATGAAAGGTAAAGGAAAGGTCTTGCTCAAAGGGGCAGGACTGAAGTCTGGGATTAGGGTGGAGGGCTCAACAGCTGTTGGAGTAGGTTGGGTGAGTCAGAAACAAGGCTGCATGCAGGTTTAACCTGCCTGGCCTGGTTTTTCTAGGGACAGAGTGGGTTGACCCAGAAGACCCCACTGTCATCGCTGAGAATGAGCTGCTGGGGGCAGCAGCTGCCATTGAGGCCGCAGCCAAGAAGCTGGAGCAGCTGAAACCAAGAGCCAAGCCCAAGGTAGTGGTGCTGAGCCTTGGCTGACCCCTGTCCTCAGCTTGGGGTGCGCTGGGGCTCTCCTGCCTGTGTTTCAGCCAGATGTGAAACTCTGACTCTTCCTGCACTCGTACTGCTTCCCACATCCCCAGCCAGACCTTCCTTGGGGAGCACGCACCCCTCTGCACCCTGCAGCCCTTAATCCAGCTTTATATATGCCCCATCAGCCGTCACCCTGCTCTGCTACCTCTGTCCCAGCACCCCTGCCTGGGACTCACATCCCACTTTTTCCCGCAGCAAGCAGATGAGAGCCTGAACTTTGAGGAGCAGATCCTGGAAGCTGCCAAATCCATTGCTGCAGCCACGAGTGCACTGGTGAAGGCAGCCTCAGCAGCCCAGAGAGAATTAGTGGCCCAAGGCAAGGTAAGGCTGGAAGAGGGAAAGAAAAAACAAGAACTGTGGTGGGATCCTCCTGTCTCTTTGGGCTGCTCATAGCCCTCGTGCTCTGTGGCGAGGGGCGTGCAGGACAGACAGCCTCACTCCTCCTCTCCTTCTTTGAAGGTGGGCGCCATCCCCGCCAACGCAGTGGATGATGGACAGTGGTCCCAGGGACTCATTTCAGCCGTGAGTATCAAGGTTGTGCCCAAGGGATGGAGGTGGGGGGACCTTCTCCTTGGCTCCTGCTGCAAAGATGAGGGTGCTCTGCCCTTGAGCTTCTCCTCGGTGGAAGCAGTAGCTGTGCTACCCCACCATCTGAGACACAGCATGGAAGCTGGTTGTCACCATCCTGTGCCCGACAACCTCCTTGGGTCTGGTCGGGGTGCTCTTCTCTCCCCCCCCGGGGAGCCTCCTGCACCCTGCTGACAAGCCTCTCTCGCCGCAGGCACGCATGGTGGCGGCTGCCACCAACAACCTGTGCGAGGCCGCCAACGCCGCGGTGCAGGGCCACGCCAGCGAGGAGAAGCTCATCTCCTCCGCCAAGCAGGTGGCTGCCTCCACGGCACAGCTCCTGGTGGCCTGCAAGGTGAAGGCTGACCATGACTCGGAGGCCATGAAGCGGCTTCAGGTGAGTCCTGGGCTTCTCCTGTGGCCTGGGCTGCATGATGGGGGGTGGGAGTGGGGTGAGGATGCGTAGGTGCTCCCCAGGGCTGTTGGAGCAGGGGCCTCAGGTCGCTTGGGGGCTGCAGATGCATGCCAGACGTGTGGGTGATGTTGAGTTGTGAGTCTGGCAGCGCTCAGGCATGATGATCTGGCACAGGAACGCCTGAAATGCGGGTGCTGTGTCACTGGCATTCGAGAGGTTAATGTCTGGGGGACATGCATCAGAGGCTGTGGCACAGAAGAGGTTAATACCCGTGTGTTTGAGGGTTAATGTGGGGTCCCATCAGCAGTCCATGGGGGCAAAGGCCTGGGGAGCGTGAGCAGGGCTGCCCCCCCCAGTCCCTGCCCTATGGCTGAGACAGGAGCCAGAGCCCGTCCCAGAGCAGCAGCAGTGCCTGAAATGGTCATGAGCGGGTGGCACGGCAGCGAGCCATGTAAAGGGATCCATCCCAGCCTGCAGCTTCCAGCAGCCAGGCTGCCTCTCCTGCCTGCCAGCCCGACCTGGGGCAGGGGTTCTTTCATCCCTCTGCGCTGGGGCTGTGACTGACACTGCTCCTTCCCCCACTTCCCTGCTGCAGGCCGCTGGCAACGCTGTAAAGAGAGCGTCGGACAATCTGGTGAAGGCAGCGCAGAAGGCAGCTGCCTTCCAGGACCATGACGAAACGGTGGTGGTGAAGGAGAAGATGGTCGGGGGGATTGCACAGGTGAGGAGCAAGGCTGCTCTGATGGGGCAGGGGCAGCTCTGGCTGCCACCACACCTCTGTGTGCCTCTCTCGGGCACATCCCAAGCCCACCAGCATGGGGCATGTCCCAGAGAGCCTGACAGCACTGCTGCAGGCGTCCCCATCCCACCCCGTGCCAGTTAAGCTCTTGTTGCTTTGCCCTTGTCCTGCCACATCCCGCAGTGGGTGCAGCTGGGGATGGAGCACTTCATGCAGACTTCTTCACGCAGTGCCCACATCATCCCAGTGTGCTTGAAACATGTGCAGAGGGTCGGGTAAGGGGTGAGAGCTGCCCCGCATGGTGTGCCACAGGTACTCACCTTGCCTTCTGGCCACAGGCTTGCAGCTTAAGAGCCTCTGCAAGGGAGATGAGGCTGAGCCCCAGGAGCTGTGCTGCTCACTGTAATCTCTGCAGGACCATGGTCCCGCCACAGGGACAACAGCCCTTGTGCTTAGGGCCACACCAGCCCAGAGAGGCTGTGGCTGCGATGAGGGAGTGGGAAAGCAGCAGCCCAGAGAGCCTGGCTCTGGGGTCGGCGGTTGCTTTGGCAGAGGCTCCCACAGCCCCAGCCCGAGACAGGCGTGACCCCAGCGCTCTTTCCCGGTAGATCATCGCTGCGCAGGAGGAGATGCTGCGCAAGGAGCGAGAGCTGGAGGAGGCGCGGAAGAAGCTGGCCATGATCCGTCAGCAGCAGTACAAGTTCCTGCCCTCAGAGCTGCGAGACGAGGAGCAGAACTGAGCCCCCCCACCCCCGCCGCACAGACTGCCGCCCGCCTGCCCGCTCGTATTTAAGATGACCTGCCTGAAGCCAAGGGGCTGCCTGGGCCAGACCAGGGCTCTGCCCGCACCCAGAGCGCCGGGGCTGACCCAGCTGCCTCTCCAAGCTGGAGCACCAGCACCCCCCCGCTTCGCCACCCAGCCCCTTCCCCTTCCCACGCACAGCCTGGGCACGGCCAGCGCAGCCGGAGGGACTCAGCTGGGGTGGGAGCCGGGGCTGCGCCGCCCCAGGGCTCGCCCGCCAGCTCCAGAGAGCCCTCCATTGCAGGGGATTTTGCCGTGTGCCTTTACCCTTCCCACTTGTGCTCCTTTCTTGTCTCTCCTCCTCGTGGAGCGGGAGAGGTGGGCGGCTTGCCTCTCCTGTGCCATGGGGCGCAGGGAGCAGCATGGTCCCTCGCTGAGCTCCCGCTCAGAGCTGCCTTCCACCTTCAATGCCTTATTGCTGGCTGAATCCTCCTCCTCCTCCCCTTCCTCCACAGCTTCCCTGGGAGGTACTGAGCACCTGCCACGAGCATCTTCTTCAGCCTGGGCCCCACTGGGGAGCGGCAGGGCTGAATGCCACAGTGCCTCCGCTCGGGATGGGGATATCGCGATGGGTCCACCCCCGGAGCTGCTCTTTGCCTTCCAGTGGGGCTTCTTCCTACCCCTGGCCCCAGCCAGCTCTGCCTTCCTTCTCCTTCCCAAGTGCCTGCATCGTTTTTTCCAAGATCTGCCGTATTTTTGTAACTCTTCCATTTCTCTAGTATTGAGCCTGCAGCTTTCAGAGTTCATTTATTCCCCCCCACCCCGCTCCTGCCCCCTAACACCCAGCTCTCGCTGGCGTCCCGTAGCCCAGCACCCACCCACCACCCCCGGCTCCGGGACCACCCTCCCTCCCCCTTTGCACTTGCTGAGGCTTCTCACTATTTTGATACTTTAAGCATCCTATATTAAACATGGAAGGAAACCAGCTCCCCCCCACCCCGAGGCTCCAAGGTGGGGAGGGGGGTGCCCATGTCTCCTCAGAAAGACACATTCATCAATAAAATCTGGTTTTCCTGCTTTCTTGCTGCCTGGGTATCAACAGGACACCCCCTTCCCCCAAACCCCCAGGAGAAAGGGCAGGCTGGTGGGCAGGGGGGGCCGCAGGTTCCTGGCAGAAGCAGTGGGGGGAGTGTAGCATAAGTGCTTATACAGCACGGAAAATATTTGAGGCACGTCCAGCCCCAGGCACCCGTCAGGCCGGACCCCCGCTGCCAGCCACGTGCCGTCCCTCGCAGGTGCTGCCGGGGGGCTGCTGCCGACGCGGGATTGTGTTGCTGGGGGATTTGGGCTTTGGCAGGGGGCTTAAGCTGGGCTGCCTACCCCATTCCTCCTGCCAGTTGAAAATATCCCTGGGTAGGGTGCTCTAGGGGTGCAGGTGGGGGCCTCCCTACCTCCCCCCGCCTCCTCCAGTCACTGGTGTCCACACCAGTGGGGAATCTGCAGCCCTCCGTGTGCCGGGGGGTCCGGGAATGTGGCCGGAGCCCTCCCGGCTGCTGAGGGCTGAGCTCAAGCCTCAAAATAGCCCCCCTGGTCCAACCTGTGCGGGCAGCAGCTGCCCCGAGCGTGTCCCCACCTGTTCCCACCCCATCACTCAGCAGAGGCTCAGGGGCCTGAGCGGCAGTAGGGCAGGCAGGGATGCTGCGGGGACATGGGTGGGCTGGCACCCGTCCCCTGCCTCCAGGGCCTGTCCCAGCAGCCTGGGCCACCAGCATCACGGGTGGCGAGGGCAGCATCCCGCAGCATCCCACCGCTGACCCTGTCCCCCTGAGGGCACGTCCCCCGGGGCACAGAGGGGCCGTCCCCCCTGGGACGCTCGTCCCTGGCCAGGCTCCCGGGTGGATTTGTGGCTCTCGCAGGCATCCCAGTCCTCCCAGCTGTCCCCTGACAATCTGCACCAGGCTGACCCAGCAGCAGGCTCTCGCCCAGGTACCGGGCAGGCACATGGCCCCTTTGAGCCACCAGCAAGGACAGCAGAGCGGACACAGCGTGGCAGCGGTGCCGGCCTCATCCCAGCATCCTGTGGCCAAGGGAGCTCTGGTACCCACGGCACAGGGCCACAAGCATGGCCAAGGCCGTGTCCTCCAGGCTGGAGGAAGGCACCGAGTGGTGGCACAAACTGCCAGGCTCGGGCCAGCCAGAATCAGGGCAACGTGCTGAAACATACCAAACCCACTCGGGTTTGCTGCCCCCTGCTGAAGGGGAGGCGTTGCCACGAGCAAATGCTGCTCTGCTGTGTGCGAAGAATAATAACAGCATCTCAGATTTTGGGTTTTTTGCGTCCTGCCAATCTTCAGATCTTGCCTGTTTTCCACTCTCACGCTGCTGCTTCTCATGCTCGCAACGGGGCAGCCCATAATGTTACCTCCTTTTGCCCACAATCGTTTGCCCTCATTTGTCTCACAATCTGAAGAGCAGTTGCTGGTTTCCAGTTCTTTATTCCCAGGGGAGGGGGACGTAGGGTGTGGTTCATCCCTGTCCCCTAAATTTTGCCTGTCAGAGCTCGGGGTTATTTTGGTTTGGGTGAGGACACANCCCCACGTGCCGCACGGCTCCCGTGGCCCCCTAAGCCGTCTCCCTCCAGCCCCCCCTGTCCCGGAGCCCACCCTGCAGCTGGGAATGCGCCAGAAGCATTTACGAGCATTATTAAAGCACGGGTTATTTTTGGAGGAGCTGGGATCTGAAAGGTTTGCAATTTTTTTTTGCCTGTGGAATACAGTTTATTTAGAGCAGAAAGATGGCGAGGGGCAGCGGGCTGCCCTGTGTCACACTGAAAAGTCACCCTATGGGCTGTGCACACGCCAGGCGTCTCTGTGGGTGCTGGGGATGGTGCCACCAGGGTGCACAACAGTGGGGAAATGGGTGCCAGGGAGCTGGCACGGAGCTGGTGGGGCCCTACTGCCCCATTATGGTGCCAGAACTGGATGGGGAGGCCAAGGACTCTCCCTGCTTCTCTCCCAGTCGCAACGGGGCAGCCCATAATGTTACCTCCTTTTGCCCACAATCGTTTGCCCTCATTTGTCTCACAATCTGAAGAGCAGTTGCTGGTTTCCAGTTCTTTATTCCCAGGGGAGGGGGACGTAGGGTGTGGTTCATCCCTGTCCCCTAAATTTTGCCTGTCAGAGCTCGGGGTTATTTTGGTTTGGGTGAGGACACAGGGAGGCTTGTAGCTGGGACACTGCAGTCACGGGGATCCAGTGCTTCTGCAGGCACCCAAACCTGGATGAGTTGGAGGCAGACAGGGACGCTGCAGCCCATCTTCCCGGGGAGCCCAGGGGCAGGGCATGGGTTGCAGCTGGGATGTTCCTGTTGAATGGCAAGATGGGCCTTTCCCTGGGAGAGCAGTCAGACCCTGGAGCAGGACATGAAGTGGGTCCTCATGGCTGGAGACCTTAGCCCAGGGCGAGGTGGGCATGGGGCAACAATGAGAGGGTGCTCCCTCACACCAGTCTGCACCTCCTTGTCCCACAGGTCACCCCAGAGGACTGCCACAAGGGCAGAGGCACTAGCCTGGCCTGGGCACCAAGATGGCCCCAGCTCTGCCAGTCAGACGTGGCTATGATGCGCAGAGCAAAGAAGAGTGGACAGCAAGGGAAAACTACCTCCTTTGGGGGTATATCTGAGGGGCGAAGGCCTGCCTGGCTCCAGGCTGCCTGGCTGCTCACACCACGCACATCATCGTCTTTCCCCTGTGTGCCAAGCCCATGAAGCTGCTCCAGACCAAAGCAGCTCACAGAAACCCATCCATCCTCGTGCAGGGACGACGGGAGGCGGATCTTCCCCCTCCCCTCCGAAGCGGCGTGCTGGCGGTTACTGACTCTCCTTGTCCAAATATGTGCCTAATCCGTCAGC
This sequence comes from Urocolius indicus, assembly GCA_013401255.1. Taxonomy (NCBI): domain Eukaryota; kingdom Metazoa; phylum Chordata; class Aves; order Coliiformes; family Coliidae; genus Urocolius; species Urocolius indicus. Next base: position 104,175 of record WBNH01009329.1, on the reverse strand, counting down.
ATTAAGAGCTGCTCTCCAGAGTCCAGCAGCGGCTCTTCTGCTGCTTTCCCCTCTGTGCCAGTGGCCCCTCAGTCCTCGCCTTGCTCACGTCCCTTCTATGTCCTCCACAACCCAGAGACGAAGGCTTCTACAAAAAAACACTTTTTCCAGCTCTCAAACACTGTTTTCTCTTCCCCACTGCTCGGTACACTGGTAGCAGGCAGGGTCAGGATGCAGCCCCAAGGCGATGAGCCGGGGCAGCCCCCCCCCC
>WBNH01009329.1:86127-97278 GCA_013401255.1 Urocolius indicus | reverse complement strand
GCAGGAGCAGGAGCAGGGCAGGGGCAGGAGCAGGAGCAGGGCAGGGGCAGGAGCAGGAGCAGGAGCAGGGCAGGAGCAGGAGCAGGAGCGGGGCAGGAGCAGGGCAGGGGCAGGAGCAGCTTCCACCGTAGGTCTTTTGAGGGATGCTCCGGGGCTCTCTGGGGTTTCCCCAGCTGTCGGGGCACCGGGGAGCAAGTCAGCGGGCCAGCTCAGCCGTGGCTCTGCTTGGGGTTGGGCAGATCCTGGGAAAGGATGCCCGCCCTCGGAGGCCGGCGGCGTGCACAGCTCAAAATCGCACGGCCAGGCTCTTGTCTGGCTTCCAGACAAGGCTCTGCGGTCTGGGCTGCAGAGGTGGTGAGAGGCCAGGGCCACTGCTCCTGGCTGGCCCTGGCTCCTGGCCCTGCGTGGGGGGAGTCCGGGAAAGCTGGGGTGGCCCTGGTCATTGAGCCCCGGCAGCCGTAGCTTGTGTGGGCTACTCGTCCCAACTGCCCCAGCACTGTGCTGCAGCTTGGCCTTGGGCAGTCCCTGAGGCTGCACAGGCTGCAGGAGTTCCCACCAGAGAGGCTCCTGGCTCACCCCCCTGCCTCTGTAAAGAGGAAATCCACAAGCAGCTCCCATCTCCTTTTCGGGAGCGAAGCCGCACAAAGTCATTCCTCCCCCTTTACTCACTGCTCTACAAACCCCAAATACCATCCCTGTGACAGCAAGCTGCATGGCCACCCTGCCCTGGCCAACGTGCCTCATCCTGCTCCGGGCTGGGCGACGGAGGTGCCGAGGACGTGGTGGAGGGTCTGCACGTGCCGGGCTGGGGTTGCATGGCTGTGAGCAGCCAGCGTCAAACTGGCAGTGAGGGAATGGAAAGACAAGGGGATGCGTGGCCAGGCATCCTGCTGCGGTGCTTGTTGTGCAGTGCCAAGGGATGTTCTGGACAGCAAATGCAGAAGTGACTGCGGAAAGTGCTTTTTAAAACACGTATGTCTCTATGTGTGAGACATGGGTTGATTGAGTGGTTTCTGCCCCCTCCAGGCTGAGGCTGAAGTGGCTTCTCTGAACCGCCGTATCCAGCTGGTGGAGGAGGAGCTGGACCGAGCCCAAGAGCGTCTGGCCACTGCCCTGCAGAAACTGGAAGAGGCTGAAAAGGCAGCTGACGAAAGCGAGAGGTGTGACAGGAGGGGATGGCGGGGTGGTGTTGGGTCTCCACTGATTGCAGCTAGCCCCATTGCTCTTGCAGTGGGGTCCCTCCAGAGTGACACTATGAGGGTTGTGTTGGTTTTCCTCCAGACCCCAAGGGGAGAGAGCAAAGCTGCAATCCCCCAGGCATACAGGCATTCTTGAAAAGCTTTGAAATTAACAGAGAACACATCAAGAACCCCCTCAGTTCAGGAAGGACAGGGAGCTGCTGGGGAGAACTCAGCACAGGGCCACAAAGACAATGAAGGGAGTGGGGCATCTCCCTTATGATGAAAGGCTGAGGGAGCTGGGGCTCTTTAGTTTGAAGGAGACTGAGGGGGTCACTTCATTAATGTTTGGAAATACGTTGAGATGGGGTGTCAGCAGGATGGAGCCAGGCTGTTCTCTGTGATAGCCAATGACAGGAAAAGGGGCAATGAGCATAAACTGGCACACAAGAGGTTCCAAAGAAACACAAGGAAGAATTTCTTCACTGTTCAGTTGATGGAGCACTGGAACAGGCTGCCCAGATGGGCTGTGGAGTCTCCTCCTATGGAGACACTCGAAACCCACCTGGATGAGTTCCTATGTGACCTACTCTGTCAGGGGGTTGGACTGGATGGTCTTTTGAGGTCCCTTCCAGCACTTGAGATTCTATGATAAAATCTTGACAAATGTGACCTGGCATTTATACAAATATTGGGATGTTACCAGAGCCAGAGGGTGCTTGGAACCTCTTTTCTGCCCCAGAGAGGAGTCCTGTGCTCAACGGCTGAACCGCAGCCCAGGGGGGGACATCTGTGCCTGGAAACCACAGTCAACTTTTGACAACAAACCAGCCTTATTTAGAAAAAAAAAAAACCCCTCAACCAAAACAACAAAACTCAACAAAAAAAGGAACCCTGCAAAATGTGTTACCCCATCCTCTCAGCAAACAGGTTTCCCAGGCAGGAGCTCTGCCGACGAGGGCACTCAGGTTGCATGGGAGAGCCTGGACGTGTCCCAGCATTCATCCTGGTTCCTTCCATTGGCAAACACCAGTTTGAGCAACGGCATCCAAGTGAAAGGAGTTCTGCAGGGTTTCATGCCACAGGGGTTTTTGGGGATTCAGTGATCCCCGAGAAAAGGCTTTGCCGTGGGATGTTTCCTAGCATTTCCTAAAGGCTGATGGCCTGCCAGGCTGCTTCTGTGGAGGTTGCAGCTGGCTTCTCCTGAGCTGCACACACTTTTTGCCTCAAAGGATAGGTTCAGGTCCTGCCTGGTTGAGAGGTAGCATCTCCTCACTCTGCATACGTGGCCCCAAGGCCAGGTCCACAGCTGTAATCATGCTCAGGTGCATCCTTGGGGGTACCGCTGGTGTGACCCTACTGTGTGGGGTGGCCAGCAGGTGCCACCATCCTCGTGTGATATCCTGTGTCTTTGGAGTTGAAGGATGGGAGGTAAGGGTACAGTGGGCAGGCAGGAGGTGCGGGTGCCCCCTTGACCCACAGCAGTCACATCTTCTGGTTTGGGCTTTCCTCAGAGGCATGAAGGTCATCGAAAACAGGGCCATGAAAGATGAGGAGAAGATGGAGCTCCAGGAAATGCAGCTGAAGGAGGCAAAGCACATAGCAGAGGAGGCTGACCGCAAATACGAGGAGGTCTGTGCCTGCCTCCCCTAGACCTGACCCCCTGTCAGCCCCTGTTGCTGACAGCTGGGGCAAGTGCAGGGCCAACATGGTGTGCCTCTTGCTGCTGCCAACAGGTTGCCCGCAAGCTGGTCGTCCTTGAGGGAGAGCTGGAGCGCTCAGAGGAGAGAGCAGAGGTGGCAGAGAGGTGAGTGGGGCTCCCGTCAGGCAGCAGGCATTGTTCTAAGCAGGCCCAGCTCTAAATCGCTGATAGCTGTGGAGATGGGGATGTCTGCATGGGATTGGGGATGTCCCTCTTCGGGAGCAGCTGTGTCTACCGTCGGGGTGGTCCCCGGGCTCACAGGCTGGTGGTAGGGAGGTGTCAGGCAGCCATCAACACGTCCTTGACCTTGTTCTCTGCTATCTCCTCCCCGTCCCGGGGTGCCCCTTATCCACCCCAGCCGCATGAGACAGCTGGAAGAAGAGCTGCGGACTATGGACCAGTCTCTCAAATCTCTCATTGCCTCAGAGGAAGAGGTACTGGGGCAGGGGCACAGGGTGACGTGCAGCAGCCCCCCTTCTCTCTGTCGCTGTCTTTCGAGCCATGCGAGCCATCTCCTGTGCACCACTGCCTCCACCATCACCCCCTGTCCCTCGCCTTTTCCCTGGCGAGCGTGGGCTGGGCATGCTCCTCCATCCTTCCCTGCTCTCCTACCAGCACAGAGTGTCCGCGCAGGGAAGCACGAGGAACGGATGAGCTGATGTGTCCCAGCAGCTCCCGCTTGCAGCGTCCCTGCTCCTTCTCCACCTGCATTGTTTTCTCCTCTCTCAACTTGTTTTCTCTCTTTCTTTCTTCCTTCCCTGCACTCGCTCTTTCTGCTCCATCCCTCTCTCCTGCCACCCTCTGGCCTTGCTCCCCTTCCTGGTGGCCCGTGCTTGGGATGTAGTAAATGTGGTGACCTAGAGGAGGAGCTGAAAATTGTCACCACCAACTTTAAGTCCCTGGAGGCCCAGGCTGACAAGGTAGGACCTGCCGGGGCTGCTGGGGGCTGGGCAGAGTGAGTGGGGTCAGGGAGGTGCTGGGGTGTCCTGCTGGGGTGAAAGATACCTGGAGGCATCCTGTGGGGCTCATGTGTGCCATCTCTGTCTCTGCAGTACTCCACCAAGGAGGACAAGTACGAGGAGGAAATCAAGCTTCTAGGTGAAAAACTCAAGGAGGTAAGGGGTGTGGGGCTGACACTGCATCAATTTTGACCCTGTTATGCCTGTGTCCTCTCACCATTCCCCACATTGCAGCCCCACAGCACAGCAGATGCCTGGCTCTGAGATGCCCCTGCATCAGCCTGCCCTAGTTTAGGGTGTGGGGGTCCGTGAGGCCCTCGTCTCTTGGCTTTCCCAAGGCAGGGCTCATGCGGAAGGGCACCAGGGATGCACATTTGGGGTGCTGTGCTGCCTGCACTGTGGCCATCATGCTCCACATCTCACCCTCCCTCCTTCGTCCTGCAGGCTGAGACCCGGGCAGAGTTTGCAGAGAGGTCTGTGGCCAAGCTGGAGAAAACTATTGACGACCTAGAAGGTAAAATGTCCCCCACCAGCCCTGTGTCCCTTTTTCCTGGGGAGCATTGTTCACAGCATGCCCCCAGTGAGGCTGGGCAGGGCTTGGCCAGGGTGGGGGGTGGGTAAAGGTCCCTGGAAGGTGGCAGGCTGGATGCCTGGGTGTCTGGTGTGAGAATATAGAGCTGCTGGGATCTGTGTTCTGCCGCCCTTGGGTGGGGAATGGGGCCACATACATGATGCATGTGCCTGCATGCTCAAGCTGCCCTTGGCACCCGCTCACCTACACTCTTTCTGTCTCCACTGCCCACGTCCCAACCTTCCTCCACTGCCTGCTTCCTGCCCATCCCCCGCACCTGCAGATGAAGTGTATGCTCAGAAGATGAAGTACAAGGCCATCAGTGAGGAGCTGGACAATGCACTTAATGACATCACCTCCCTCTGAGTCCTTTGCCGAGCATCAGCACTGCATCCCACCACCCCAGCCCACCTCTCCCCTCCACAGCTCAGCTGCCTGTCTGCCTGGCCATGCCATTGTTCTCTCTCCATGGCCGCTCTGTCCTTCATAGCTTGTGCCTGTCTGTCAGCTACTTTGGGACAGGAGCTGGCCTGCAGTGTTCCTGCAGCACCCCTCTTTCTGGGTAGATATGGTGCAGATGCCTAGGGTTATTTGGCAAGTCAGGGAAGAAGCAGCCCCAGGGACCCCTACGTGCTGGTCTGTGCCCCAGCACCAGGGGAACTGGGCTATGCCCAGGAGCCCTTCGGTCCAGCAGCTTCTTCCTCAGCTGCTCAGCATCAGAGGCTCCAGGGACCCTGCAGCTATGGGGCTGGGGGGCCACCAGCCCCTCACATCCCCCCAGCCAAGCTCCTTGGTTCTGCATGCTGGGCCCAGGTTGGGGAGGACTTGCACAGACGAAGTGACATCTGCACTGCCAAAGCTTAGAATGGGGGGTGGAGGTTCAGCCCCCACTGTGCAGGCAGCACGTTCCCTCAGCCAACCCCCAGTCTCCCAGCTCCTCCCTCACCCCCACCTCTTTTCTGTCCATTGCAAGTGGTTCTTCAGTTTGCATTTCATGTTGTTTATGTCCCACCCCTCTGGATTATCTTTCAGTCTGAATAAAAGCCTTTTCTTTCCTTGGTTTATCTTCTGTTTTCTTCATTCCGCTCTGTTCCTCATCTCCTGCCTGTTTCATGAGGGCGCTGGCAGCTGGGGTGGTAGGAGGTAGTTGCCACCCCCTAGCTCTCATAGGCAGCTTTCCTCATCTCATGCCGTCTTCTCCCTGACTCGTTTGTCCTGAAAGCAGGGTTAGCCCTGGTCCTGGTCCTGTCCATTTCCTGTCCTCACACTCAGACATCGCCTGCAAGCAGTGACCTCAGCCCTAACACCCGTCCTGCGTCACTCTCCCTCGATGAAGGGTTTGACCCACCAATCAGCAGCAATCCCCAAATGGGTCCCTGATCCTCTTCCTCCTCCTCAGCATGCTACCCTGACCCAGAACCTGGTTCCTAAATGGGTGGATCCCCAGCTGCCTTCTCCTGCCAGTTCTGGCTGGCTGGCTGTAAGGTTTCCAGTAAAGGCTTTGGGGAATGTTGTCTCTTTTCACTAACTGGCCTTTCTTTCTCTCTCTCTCCTCTGCTGCGCTGATGTCTCCGTTTTCTCTAGAGCGTTCCTGGCAGGAGGCTGAGACAAACCGTGCTCTCACTAACGAGCTGTAGGTCATCCTTACCGAACTTAACAACTGAGCTGCCCACAGCTCCTGGCCTCAGCATAGCCTCCCTGCTCTCACTTGTTTTGGCCAGGCTGTCTCGGGGTTGGGAGCCCCAGCCTGGTCCCCAACAGAGCTAGGTGGGGTGTGGAACCTTGGCTTGTTCCTCTCCCTCAGCCTGGGGATAACTGTCCTGCTTGCAGGGGGCACAGGGAGCCCTTCTGGAGCAGACTTTTTTTCCCTGGGAGAGGAATGAGAGAATTTGTGATGTTGTGGGATGCCCATGTGGTGACTGATGGCTGTCCCTTGGCATCAGCCTGCTCCTGCTGGGGAGGGATGCAGTGGTGTGTATCACTGCCTTCCTCCCCTTGTCCCAGGAGTCTATGGGCCAGCCTCTTCCTCCTCACTCTCATCACTCCAGACTGTGCAGGGGGGACTCCCTCAGAGAAGGCTTCCTGCAGGGTGCTGAGAGGGCTAGGATAGGACCTGGGAACCTAACAGCAACTACTGCCCCAAATTTGAGTCAAGGGGTAGAGAAGCACTGATCAAGAAGCACTGGGAGATGGGGTTAGGTGGGCAGAGTTCCCATCCCCATCTGTAGAGGCAAGGAGGATGCAATTTGGAAGCAAACACAGGAGGAGGCTTCCTCAGCAACAGGATGCCTGGTAGAGCTTGTCTCTGCAGCCTCATTAGCTCTACTTCTCTCTCTTCTGTCCTCTCTGCCTGCCCTCCTGGGCTGTTGTCTCTCCTTTTCTTCACAGAGCACCTGCAGCATACATGGGTGATGCACTGTCCCTCCTCTTCTGCTGGCTAAGGACTTGTGCATGTGCCCACAGCACAGGTGGTGATGACCCAGGCCAGGATATGCTGGTGGCTGGCCAAGGAATGGTACCCACCAGCAGAACCTGTGTTGCAAGGGCCCAGCCATGGGCACCCTGGGAGCAAGGCCTGCCTGCTCCCTGTGACCAGCCTAGCCAAGGGCCAGTCCTGGAGGGGCTGGACTCATCCCTGCTGGCAAGTGGATCTGCTTGAGTGGACCCTGCTCAGGAGGGATGTCCCACTCAGCTGGAGTGTCACCACACTGAAATTGTGTGTGTGTGTGTGTGTGCGCGCGTGCCTGTGCTCGGTGTGATGTGTGTGGGCCTGGCGGCACCTGCGTATGCTTGGGCTGTATCTGTGTGTGTGGTTGGGCGTCTCTTGCGTTCACAGAGAATCTGGCCAGTGCCAAAGAAGAGAACGTGGGCATCCACCAGGTTCTGGACCAGACTTTGTTGGAGCTGAACAACCTCTGAGCTGTCCTGGGGAGCCCCCATCCCTCTCCCTTACCCCACACATGCACCCCGCTGGCACACTCAGGACGTCATCAGCTGAACTGCGTTTTGGCCAAATCCACACATCCATTGAGAAGGGAAGCCCTGCAGCCTTACACTGTGGCTTGCGGGAATCTCGTCTGTGCACAGCCTGGCTGGCTCTGTCCTGTCTTCATGTCCCAGTATTAAAGCAGTTTGACAAGATGGATGGCTGTGTTTGGTCTTTGGAGGCGGGCACAGGCTCTGGGAGATGTGGTGGGGGTCTCCCTGACAACTCTGTGCAAGGAGGTTCTGCCAGGGCTGGGATCCAGGGTGGGTTTGGCCAGCACAGAGATGTCCTCTGCAGCCATGGGGGTCTGTGAGTGATAACTCGAACAGTTTGGGCTGTGCTCTCTCGTCTCCATCACTTCTTTGGGATGCCCAGGAACCTCCAACTCTCCAGCTCCTTCCAAACTGGCCATCCTGTTTGAAGTACACAGTGACAGACATAGGTCACCGGCATGTCCCCTTTCACAGCTGCCACATTACCTGCCTGGCACCTGGGGAATCCACAGGGTCTTTGTCCTCTACCTGGAGCTGGCATCACAGTTTGTGCTCATAGTGCCCTCTGAGGAGCCACACCAACCCTGTGACCACGTGTCGACACATTGTTAGCTGTCAGGCTCTTCTCCATGTTTGGGGTTAGCTGCTGCTTACCCTGCGTACTGGTTGCATTTTCTACTATCAGAATGATGGATGAGTCTCTGGATGCCTGCCTGAGGGATGGCTGTATAAACTGCCGCAGGCAACCACTTCCCCAAGCACTCAGGAAGCTTCCTCCTGGTTTGCCATGTTTTGTCCAACACAAAGAGGAGAGGAGCAGGATGTATCCTCATTGCTGTCCCCAGAACAGGCTGGATTTCCTGGGGATGCCCAAAGTCAGGGTGTAGCCCTTCCCTCCCCTCCGGGCCGCTCCGTGGTGCATGCCGAGCCCCGTCGCCCCACGCTGCCCAGCGGATATCCCTCTGCAAACCAGCCTCTTGCTGCCAGGAAAGATAATGCACGCTGACCCTTTGCCCAGCGGGGCCATCACCCCAGACAGTGTCCGGCAGGGACAGCTGTCAGCTATCTGCTTTCCTCTGTTTGCTGTGCCTCTCAGCTCAGGAAAGCAGAGCTGGTGCGATTGCATCTCTTTCCTGCCCAGGTGCTGTCGGCCTCGTGCCTTCCTGCTGGCCCAGCACCTCTGATTTGCATCTCTGAGACCTTCTCCAACAGGGAAAATGGGTGCACAGGGTGCTCATTTTGTGGTTGTCCTCCCAGGGTGTGAGACCTTCTGTGAGCTGTAGCCTCCTGCCCTGGACACGCTGGAGGGAAGGACGGTTGGTTGGTGGCCCTGCACAAGGGTTGAAGCTCCTTGGTTGGTTCCGCCTTGCTTTCCCACAGCACAGCAGCTGAGATGTTCTGTTGTCTGGAGAACGTACCTTCCGGACAGGAGATTGTCTGGCTGTGAAAGGAACAAGAGAGCAAAACACCCTCTTTACCAGGAGCCTGCACCTTGCCTGCCCTGTGCTCCTACCAGGGTGTCAGCTCCCAGAGGCCCTTCCCCTTCCTGCTGGGACAAAGAGCCTTTTCACACCCGGTAGTTTCCCCCGTTTAGCTGCTGCTGCTGCTTCCTGCTTCGGACCAGCCCATGTAGCTTAACCATTCAAAGCACGCTGCAAGGGCCTCGGTCCCTCTGAGCTTTCCGTGGTTTGGCAGTGAGGTCCTGGCTGGGCTTCCTGGGTGATGCTCTGCCCCTGACAGATGAGCCTACCTGTCATGGTTCAGCAAGGTTTTGCACTTTCTCCATCCTCCCAGCCATTTGCTTCCCTCCATGGCCCTGCAGGAACACAAGGGCTGGGGAAAGCTCTGGGAGGCCAGGGCGTTTGTGGAGCTGCTGGTAGCGGGGTTTGACCTAGGAGCACATCTGCCCACATGCACAACTCAGCCCCACACCAGGGACCGCAGTGCCTGGCCCCACCTCCCTTCCTCCCCTGGCACCTCTCCCGTTGAATTTCAACCTTTGGATCTGTTTATTTTGGCCTAACAGCCTGAGGATCTCCGCAGTAAGCTTTCAGCCCCAGTGTGGGCTGCCACTCCATTGACAAATCCATCACACTAACCTCCGTCAGCCTCTCACCTCTTCTCTCTCCTCCAGTTTTCTCTCGTCTCCGAATCCTTCCAGTTCAATATCTTTGAGCTATGGGCTCTAGGAGGACCACACAAGGAGGACCACACAAGGAGCACCACAGAGACAGTCGGATAAGTCACGTTGAGCTGTGCAGAGCTGGGCACCGACCACCACTCCACCCCCGGTCCCTCCATGCATTTATGTTTGAATGAGGGAAGGAGCTGAGTGGGGTTTGCAAGGCTCTGGCTCTGATTTCAGAGCAGGTCAGGCTGCCTAAAGCCAAGCTCCACACAAAGCTCCCTGTCTCCAGCTCCAGGGGGCTCTGCAGGAGCCTCTCTGCAGCAAGGCAGGCCCTCAGCGGGGTGACAGGCAGCACAGCCCCCTGGGGGACAGCCAGCTGGCCCAGGGCCCGTCAGGTGACACTGTAAAGGTCACAGGTATCCGTCAGTCGAACTCTGCTTTGAGGCACAGACAGTGTTGAGACAACGCATACGGCTCACGTCTTCTTTTTGGATAATTGGTGTGGGAATAAAGAACTGGTAATTGGCAAACAACATGAACCCACCTTCAGAGTGCGAGACTGGCTGCCGGTGAGTGAGATGGCGTGACAGAATGTCCAGCTGCGAGAGAGAGAAGCAGCAGCTGAGTGAGAGTGGAAAACAGGCAAAGCCTGAAGGCAAAGCAGGATGTAAAAGCAAAACCAGGTGTTACGTAACCTTGACGTTAAACTGGGGGCTTGCGCGTGGCAGAGCGGCAGAGCAGCGTTTGCTCACGGCAATGCTCCCCGCTCAGCAGTCCTGAGCGGGTTTAGTTTCAGCGTGTCGCCCCCCACCCCGGCTGGTCCGATACCGGCAAATTGGCTCTTGCTAGTTAAAGACCTCAAAGTAATTGGCTTTTGCTAGTTGCAGTTGCAAAGCTTAAGGTTTCTCGAGCCTCTTCATCTACGTGGTGTGCGTTACCCGTGGTCATGCCAGCAAAAACAAAACGCGACCAGCACAAAAGCTACAGCGGACTCGTTCCGCCTTCCACCCTCTGTTTGAGGCATCGCAGGCAGCGCTTGCCTGGCTCCTGCTGGAACCAGACTCTGAGCTTTCCGTGGTTTGGCAGTGAGGTCCTGGCTGGGCTTCCTGGGTGATGCTCTGCCCCAGACAGATGAGCCTATCTGTCGTGGTTCAGCAAAGTTTTGCACTTTCCCCATCCTCCCAGCCCTTTGCTTCCCTTCATGGGGACTTCACGTCTAGACTCCCCAGTCCCCGTCCTCCCTCGCAGGCACGATCCCGGCTTGGAGCCGAACAACGACAACCGCAAGCATGCGGGTCGGGAGCGCTCAAGAGCAACCAGCGCTGCTCCTCGCGCGCTCAGGCCTCTGAAACCTGTCCCGGCAGCACACTCTTAATGTTTGGCTGCCAACTGTGGCACCCGAGCGGAAAAACAACTCCAAAGCGGCTCCGGCGGGGTTGCAAATGATGGTTGTTCCGCTCGCCGGTGCTGCGCGCGGGGACGGCTCCTTCGCGCCTCGCTGCGAGCCTTATAGGAGCGCCGCGCCTCCAGTCCCCCAGCGAGCTCGGGCGGGCTCGTCCCGGGCGGGGGGTTCGGCAGCGCCGTGAGAGCGGCGGCGCCCGAGCTGCCGGCCCCGCGCCGCCCCCGCCGCCCTG
>WBNH01009329.1:0-85876 GCA_013401255.1 Urocolius indicus | reverse complement strand
CGCCACGTCCGGCGGCGGCGTGTGACGTGCAGCGGGTCCGGCTGCGGGAGGGGGCGGCGGGGCCGCGGCGCTGCGGGAGCCTGCGACCGCCCGCCCTCGGGCCCCGAGTCCCTGCCGCCGCCGCCATGACGCTCGCCGTCTTCTTCGGGTGCACCTTCATCGCCTTCGGGCCTGCGTTCGGCCTCTTCCTCTTCACCATCGCCCGCGACCCGCTCCGCATCATCATCCTCATCGCCGGGTCAGTCCCGCACGGCACCGGCACCGGCACCGGCACCGGCACGGGGAGGGGCCGTGGTACCGCCATGGGAGCGCTGCGGCGGGCAGCGGGGCCGGCTCGGAACCAGGGCGGGTGTGACGGGACACTGGTACCAGTATAGGTGTGACGGGGCACTGGTACCAGTATGGGTGTGACAGGGACATTGGTACCAGTATGGGTGTGACAGGGACATTGGTACCAGTATGGGTGTGACAGAGACACTGGTACCAGTATAGGTGTGATGGGACACTGGTACCAGTATGGGTGTGACAGGGACATTGGTACCAGTATGGGTGTGACAGGGACATTGGTACCAGTATGGGTGTGACAGAGACACTGGTACCAGTATAGGTGTGATGGGACACTGGTACCAGTATGGGTGTGACAGGGGCACTGGTACCAGTATAGGTGTGATGGGACACTGGTACCAGTATGGGTGCGACGGGACACTGGTACCAGTATAGGTGTGATGGGACACTGGTACCAGTATGGGTGTGACAGAGACACTGGTACCAGTATGGGTGTGACAGAGACACTGGTACCAGTATGAGTGTGATGGGGCACTGGTACCAGTATAGGTGTGACAGGGACACTGGTACCAGTATAGGTGTGACAAGGGCACTGGTACCAGTGCAGGTGTGACAGGGACACCGGTACCAGTATAGGTGTGACACGGCCACTGTACGGATGTGACAGGGGCACTGGTACCAGTGCAGGTGTGACAGGGGCACCGGTACCAGTACAGGTGTGACACAGACACTGTACAGGTGCAACAGGGGCACTGGTACCAGCATGGGTGGGACAGGCATACTGGTTCCAGTGCCAGTACCAGTATGGCTGCGATGGAGATGCTGGTACCAGTGCTGGTGCCTGTACTGGTGGTGTTACAGTGACATCAATGGTATGGGCAGAGGCACAACCAGTACGGGTGCCATTGTGGGCACCGCAGGGTCACCAGTACTGGTGTTCATGCTGGTGCTGTGGTGCACACGACAGTGGCAGCAATAACAGTACTCATACTGGTGCTGTTGCATGCATGGCAGGGGCACCAGCATTGTTTCTCTTACTGGTACAGTCATGGGCACGTCGAGAGACACCAGTACTTCAGTGCCATCACTGTGTAGTGATCGTATTGACAGAAGTGACGCAGTACTGGTGCTCATATGCTTGTGAATGTGACGGAGGCACCAGTAGTACCCATCCTTGCAGTGGTACCATTGCGAGAACCTCAGGGGCATTGATCCTTGTACTGGTACCATTGTGAGCATGACAGGAATACCAGTACTGGTGCTTGTACCGGTGCCAGTCTTTGCACAGCAGGGGCAATTGTATTGTACTGGTGTTGTACTGGTGCCATCACGGTCAGTGCATGGTGTGGAGGTGACTGGTGTTAGTAATGATGTGGGATTGATGTGGCACTGGTACCAGTACCGATGGAGGGTCAGTAGTGGTACTGGTGTATGCATGCACCAAGGGCACCAAGGGCACCAGTACCACTGTGGGATCAGTAGGGTGTGATACTGGAAGGGGTACCGATGTGGACATGAGCCTGATGCTGGTGTGGGCACAACGGGGCACTGGTGCCGGTTCTGGTTACCAGCAGGCACAGCAGCGGTGCCATATGGGCACCTCCTGCCCAGCACTGGTACCAGCATGGTGCTGGTACTGGCAGGAGAGCGGTCAAGGCTGGAGCAGAGCTGCGAGTGGCAGCGCCAGCGCAGAGGGGTGCAGTGCCTCTGGGCACAGGCATGGCACCGGTCCCGGCACAGGCTCTCTCTTGCAGGGCTTTCTTCTGGCTGGTGTCACTGCTGCTCTCCTCCCTCATCTGGTTTATCGCGGTCAAAGCCAGCGACCCTCGCGACGAGCCGTTGCAAAAGGGGCTCTTGATATTTGGGGTGATGTTCTCTGTGCTGCTGCAGGAGGCCTTCCGCTTCCTCTACTACAAGCTCCTCAGGTAAGGGCATCTCCCACCCTGCTCCAGCACTGTGGGTGGTTCTCCCAGCTGTGGCGGGTGCCAGGTTTCGGCTGGGAGCTCCCGGGCTGGGGATGTCAGCCATGGCGCTGAGCCACCTTGGTCCTTGCTGGGAGCGTGTGAGTGGTAGCTGTGTCAGCTGGTTGACCTTGAGTGGCTTCTAGGTGGTGGAGCAGAGCAGCCCTAAGTTCTGGAGGTGGTTGCTATTCTCAACTTGAACTTGAGACAGGTGGGCTGTGGTTTTGGTCTGCTGCAAAGCGTGTCACATCCTCTCTCTGCCCTGGTGTGACTAGCACCAGCCGTGCTCCCAACAGCTCGAGGGGATACCAGGCACCAGGGAATGTCCTCTTTGCTGCACAGGGGAGAGAGATGTGGGCCAGAGAAGGGTTAGGGATGTACCCTCACAGCTTGGCAAGTCATATTGCTGTCTTAGGGAGAGTTTTGTGCAAGCAGGTAAAGCCCGAAGGTGGTTTTGAGGCTCTGCGGGGCGGCACATCACTGCTGGCCCCATGCTTGATGCCTTGACCAGCCCAGGGCAAAGTCTCACCATGTCCCGGAGCGTGGGGCCTTGTGCTGCCTGACGAGTGAGCACGTGCTGCACCCTGTCCTGTGTGTGGACAGAACAACGGTTGCTGCGCTGGGGCTGGGCAGGCAGGCAGGTCAGCATCCCTCACACCCTCCAGCCTTCCCAGCTGGCTCTAGGAGGGCTGGGGGAGGGCTGAGTGTGCAGACTCCTGCTGCTCCCTGTGCCGGGGCGCTGACAGAGGCGGGCAGGCAGAGGGTAGCAGAGCTCCACAGACCAGCCTCTGTCTAACACAAACCACTGCGTTTCACTCGCCCTGCCACTCTCAGGTTCTGCAGCTCTCCTCGGGCTGAGGACCTGCCTGGCGTGCTCCTCACCTGCCGCACCTCTTAATTGATAAAAAGTTCTGAAGCCCCACCTCTTCTGCTTTCTCTCCTCTGACACTTTTCTGCCTCTTTGAGCTTCTCCTTGCACCCCCTCCATGTTTTTTTCAGCAGGTTCTAAGGGTATGAAGGTGGGGATCAGATACACCTTCCTGGCCTGTGTCTGCCATACCTGCACTGGGGCTGCTTTCAGTGCCGGGGTGCAGCTTGTTATGCGCACCGTGTCCCACACACCCCAGCCCTGCTGTGCAGGTCTGGCTGGCACTCATGTTCCTCTCTGGAAAGTCATTCTGTGTGGCTTCGTGTGGCTTTCACAGGCGTGATTTGTCTGGTGGCTTAGGGCAGTCATGCAGCGTTGCAGCTCAGTGACGAGGAGGTTACCAGGAGGGTGAGGTGGTGCAGAGTGAGACCCCCATCCTGGTGCTGCACTGTGCCTCAGGAGGTGGCCGGGCTTTGTGGGGCTCCAGCGTGCTCTCACCCCACAGGAAGGCCATTGAGGGGCTGGTGGCTCTCAGCGAGGATGGCTGCTCCCCCATTTCCATCCAGCAAATGGCATACGGTGAGCGCTGCGCAGAGCGGGGCGGCCTGGCCGCAGGGACAAGGGCTGGGCACGATGTGGCGGGCATGGGGAAGTTTCTCATGCTGAAGCTGGCTGGGATGTTCCTGGGGAGGCTTAGGGCCTGACAGCTGCCCTGTCCCGTCAGTGGCTGGTGTGGGCTTCGGGCTCATGAGCGGCGCCTTCTCCATGATCAACCTGCTGGCAGACGCGCTGGGGCCTGGCACCGTGGGCATCCACGGCGACTCGCAGCTGTACTTCCTGACCTCAGGTGAGCAATCGGCAGCCTCTGCTCACATCTCTGCCCCACTGCAGAGGCAACAGACCCAGCAGGGCTGGAGTCTCCTCTCCATGCTGCTCCCTATACCCATCTAAAGTCCTTATCACATCCCTATGTGCTTAAACCCTTCTTTGTGACCCATGTGACCCTCCCTGAGAGGAACCCATACTTGGAGTCTGCCCCAGCACTTCCCAGTCTGTCTCAGCAGTGCCCCTAATCCGCTTTCCCCAGCTCCTCTCCATCCTTCCCTGAGCTTGCAGGTCAGAGCAGGGTGGGTGGTTCCCTGGTGACACACTTCTGTGTCCCTGTGCAGCTTTTATGACCATGGTGCTGATTTTCCTTCACACCTTCTGGGGGATCCTTTTCTTCCACGGCTGTGAGCATCGGCGCTGGTGGGAGATCACGGCGGTTGTTGTCATGCACCTTGCCGTTTCGGGGTCGGTGAGTAGCTGGGAACAGAACTCTGTGCTAGAACCTGTGTGCAGGGGTGGTTGCAGAGTGTGCTGGTCCCTGTGCTAGTGGGAAGGGAGCAGCCTTCATCACTAGCAAAGCAGTTGAGATTGGGGGACTTGCAGCTGGCCCTTCACAAACCACATCCTGGAGCTGGTGCCTCATGGCCTGCTCCGCTCATCAATGGGGAATGTCGCTGCCACCCCCCTGTTCCCATCCTCTCCATCTCCTGCGCGCTCACTGCTCTCCTTTCCCACGTCTCTCTCCCCAGACGTTTTGCAACCCCCTGTACGTGGGCAGCCTGGTACCCTCCTACCTGCTGATGGCCACTGCTGCTGTCTGGGCTTACCAGCTCTCGGGGGGATCTGCCCAGAACCTGCGACGCTTCCTGCTCTGTAAGTCCCGCTCCGTAAAGGGGATAGAGACCCCATGGGTCCCTCTGGGTGCCAAGACTGGCACTGGAACAGGGAGAGAGTGTCTCGGGGGCTGAAGCAAGGGCGTCGTTCCCTTGGCTGCCAGAATGGAGAAGATGGGTTTTGGGTCTAGTGGTCTGGTTGTTGCCTCTCTTGGTGAAAGTGGATGGGGTAAGGAATCTGATTAAAGCTGACCCCTGCTTCTCTGGATTCCTGCAGGTCTACGGAGCGGAGCCAGCCCCCAGCCAGGATCCTGAGGCCCTGTGGGGTGCTCCTGTCCCCAGCCACCCCTGCCCTCCCCTCCATCCTGACGGTGACAGCAGCCGCCGCCTTCTCTGCAGTATCTTTTCTCCTGGACTGGGGGACCGTGGCCAGTGCTGGTGGGGCGGGCTCTGTGATCTGGCTGTGGCAGCCAGCTGACTGCCGTGGCTGGGGCTGGCTTGTTCCCACGCCCCTCGGGGAGCCCCTGCAGGACAGCTCAGTTTTGGGAGGGTCCGGCTTCGCTGGCCCTGCCACGAGCCCCATTTAAGCCTGCCTGGGACGGATGAACTGCCAGCAGCCTGAGTCCAAAGAAACCCATCGCTTCTCCCCACACCGCAGAAGACATCTGGACCCCCGTGCTGCAAGGACACCACCCACGTGGCCCCTCACCGCAGAGTGGAGGAAGCAGCTTGGCGACGCGCTGCTCTGGGTTGGAGCTGAGCATTGTGCTCTGTTCCCAGAGCCACGGCCCAGGCTGGACCACAGGAGCTGCAGAGAGTGGGCATCCTGGTGCTGTGGGACCCCAGGGGACTGACAGCCCCGAGGATGGGAGGAGGATGGGGGAAGAGACGGTACCCAAAGGGCGCAGTGGTCATGGAGGGCGGTGGAGGGCTCGGGTGGGAATGCAGCTCTGCAGCTGGGGGCTGACGCAGCTTGGGGAAGGGGTTCAAGGGGCCATTCCAGTAGATCATTGCTCTCTCCTGCACTTGGATGGGGATTTTCAGGCAGACACCAGCCCTGATGGTGTGCCGCAGGGCTAAAGGGGATAAACTGCCGTCAGGCTCAGGGCTGAGAAGGCACTTTTATCCAGATTGGGCTTTTATACCAATAAAAATAAGTACCACAAACAAACTGGGCTCTGTGCAGGCAGCAGTGCTGCCCTCATGGGGTGTGCAAGCGCCCTGCAGCATTGGTGGCAGGGGGTTTTGTGCTGCTGTGACTCGGGTGAAGGGGCTGGCAGTTGCAGACCCTGGTTGTCTGGAAGTCTTGCTCCTGCTCTATCTTTAGAGGGGCTGGGCTCTAGTTTTACTGCTTTGGGGCGGAGGCTGCTGAGAGATGAGACCTGTGAATTCCTCCCAGACCCGTTCCATTTCTCTTGGTTTTGACCTGGCTGTAGAGCTCCCTGGGCTCCAGCTGCACTGGAGCTACCACTGAAGTGGGGAGGCAGCCACGCATCTGAGACCACTCCAGCTACAGTAGAGACAGAGGGGAGCTGGCCGAGGGCAAGCCAGTGAGGAGGCAGTGGCTCTGTCACCTTCAGTTCTGCCTTTCCCCAGCCCTACTGAGCTGCAGCGATGTTTTTCCAACACTTTGGACAAATAAGAGGAGGAAGAAGTCCCAGAGCGATGGAGGGCTGGGCCGGGCTGTGGAAGGAGCCCTACGCTGCTTGGTCTGGAGCTCTGCCCAGAGGCCGGTGCTGTCTCTGTTGGTGGGGAAATGGTCCCAGCATACCGCTCTGTGCTGTGGGTCCAGCTCCACCGGTGCTCTCTCCTGCCCCACAGCTTCACACAAGGACAGCAGGGAGGGCTGGCACCAAGGAAAGCTTTCGCTCTTTTGGGTTTTTTTTGCTTTTTTTTTTTTTTTTTTGTAATTCTTTTTTAACCTTTTTTATAACAAAAATATGTGCTGGGCCCAGGTGGTGCCCCAGGCAAACAGTCCGTTCGGGCAGCCCGTGCAGCCAAGGGACGCCGGGCTGGGAGTGAGGGGAGGTGGGTGGCCGGCTGAGCCTGCTGTGGCAGGCAAGGGGCTCACGCCGTGTTCTCAGTGGAGGCCGCTGTGTAGATGACCTTGGATTTGGTTGGCGAGTCCAGCCTGGTGGAGGAGGAAGGGTCGGGGGGAAGAGTGTTAGAGCAGCAGGGAAGCATTGCTAGCCCATCTTGCTGCATGAGAGGCCACCCTTACTCCCCCTTCTCATGCCCTGGGTGTCCGCTGGCACCCCTGGCCCTTCTCTTGCGGTCCCCTGTCGCTCACCGTGTGTTCTGGCTGCGGTGCTTGTAGATGTACAGCAGGAAGGCCAGTGCTGTGATGGCAAAGAGCACCCCAAAGAGCACAGCCAGCACGTCCCCTGCAAGCCAAGCACAGACACGTTACTCTGCGGCTGCCAGCTGAGGGACATGGAGCAAGGCTAGGGCAGGCTGGGAGCCTAAAGGCAGAGGGCACACCAAGGCAGCAGCGTTGGCTGGGCACACTCACCTGCATGGAACGAAGATGTGGAGTGTCCTTCTGCAAAGGAGAAAAAAGAGAGGATGAGAGCCAGCTGCATAGATGTTAGGACAGCCCTGTTCAGCACACGGCTACCAGGACCATCTCTCCAGGCAGGTTCACCCCTGCCCACCCCCTGCTAGCCCCCTTCCCTTCCTTCAGGCCAGCCCCTCACCTACCTCCTGCTGCTACACTGTCAGTACCTGGAAAAGAGAAAGAGCAGTCAATGGGCTGCCAGAGGTGTTTGGGGAGGGAGGTGTCAAGCCTGCAGGGCTGGAGGCCATGCTGCCAAAGCAAGGCTGCCTGCGAGACCCCAGAGTCTTGCTGCAGGAAGCTCAGCCCTGACACTGTACCAGAAGCATGGATGGACATAAAAAAAGGGATCCCTGAACCAAAGGCAGAACAAAGGCCTCACTGATCGCAGCCAGAAACTCTCCCATCACCTAGGGAGGAGGCAGGCAGGGTGCTAAGCACTACAGCACCCCACTACTGAACCAAACCCCGGAGAGAGGGATGGGATGAGCCCAGCAAGCAGTGACCATGAGCGGCATGAGTGACCATGAGTTGGGAGCGGCAAGATGTGAAGCAGCTCCCTGGGAGGAGGCAGGGAGTCATTGCCAGCAGGGCACCCTGCATGGGGATGGCTTGGTAGCCCTACGTGCTGGGCAGGAGCTGAGCCAGGCAAATATTTACCTGTGGTGAGAGTGTGGCATTTTCACAGCTACATTATCATCTGTACACGGCTCAGGTACTGCGTGCAGGGTGGCACTATCTGTGGGCCACATGCAGCTGCACAGCCTTCCCCTGGCAGCCTGGGGCACAAGTCCTGCACTGGGAGTGACTGGGGAAAGATCACCAAGCGTGGGTGCAGGAGGTGCAGCCGCCAGCGAAGTGACATGTGGACCCCCCTCCCCCAGCACCTCATCTTAGTGCTCAGCAGCCCCCTGGGCTAAAGCAGCCAGTTATCAGCACCAGGTGGGCAGAAAACCTCAGGAACACTGTGCATGCAAGGCCAGGGAGCAGTAACTTCATCTGAGAGTACTGTGACAGTGTCCTGGCACTCCAGGAACAAGGGCTTTGTGGCTTTGTTAAAGTGAGGGTTGTTGGATAGAAATAGCAAATAAGGAAAGAAAAGTGAGCTCAGCAGCTCCCCCCTCGCCCCAGCCTCGGTGTTTGGAGGCTTTGGAACAGCTCCTCTAAGAAAGTGGTAGAAGAAAGGCTTGGAGGTAAATGGAAAATTTGATAAAGTGTCTAACAGGTTTACCAAAGATAGAGCATGCCAGCCTAACCCGATATCCTTCTTTGATAACTGATATTCTAGACAAAGAAAATGCGGTAGATTTTATCTCTCCCGACTTCAGTGAAGCATTTGAGGCAGTGCCACATGGGAAAGGCTGAAGACCACGGTGATTAAAAGCCTGGAGCCATTAGTGAGCTGGCTGCAGGTGGGACGGTGAAGAGAAGTGCCTTGCACCGCGGTGTGTGGCTACCAAGGCATTGCCCAAGGGTGTGGGAGCAAGCCTGTGTGCTGTTTCTATTAGTCACCTTGACACAAGGTGTAGGAAATGCAATCAAAACAGAAAAATAACAGGATGTTAGAAAAAAACCAGCGACCTCAGAGAGCAGCAACAGGCAAGAATTTGGTGATGCAGAGCGATAGTCACACCTGAGGATTAACAGGAATTTCTGCTAATCACTGGAAGCCACCAATGCAAGAAAGGCCTTTGAGGATGGACCGAGGGCAGGTAGATGGGGATGCCTCATGGATGAGACTTGAGATGGCTGCATGGCCTCGCTGGCAGAGCTCAGCCTTCAGGATGGCTTCCGTCCACACAGGGCTTGGTAGAAGGGTGCTTGATACAAGCATGTACCTCTGCAGCTCCTACCAAACGTAGCCGTTGCGTTTGAGCACTGTTCAATCTATTCATTAATGACAGAGGGCACTGTCAGCAAGGTTGCTGACGAAATTAAGCTGAGGGGAGTGGCTGACACACCAGAAGGCTGTGCTGCTGTTCAATGAGATCTGGGCAGGCTGGAGGGCTGAGCAGGGAGAAATCTAATGGAATTCAACAAGGGCAAGTGTGGAGTCTTGCATCTGGGAAAGAATAACGCCATGTACCAGTACAGTCTGGGGAATGAAGTGTTAGAGAGTAGTGTAGGGGGAAGGGACCTGGGGGGAGTCTTGGTGGACACCAGGATGAGCATGACTCAGCAATGTGCCCTAGTGGCCAAGAAGGCCAATGGCATCCTGAGCTGTATTAGCAGGGCTATGGTTAGCAGCTCAAGAAGTGTTCTCCTCCCTCTCTACTCTGCCCTTGTGAGACCACATCTGGAATATTGTGTCCAGTTCTGGGCTCCTCAGTTCAGGAAGGACAGGGAGCTGCTGGAGAGAACTCAGTGCAGGGCCACAAAGACGATGAAGGGAGTGGGGCATCTCCCTTATGATGAAAGGCTGAGGGAGCTGGGGCTCTTTAGCTTGGAGGAGACTGACAGATGACCTCATAAATGTTTGCAAGTATGTAAAGGGTGGGTGTCAGGAGGATGGAGTCAGGCTGTTCTCAGTGATGTCCAACGATAGGACAGGGGCCAATGAGTACGAGCTGGGACACAAGAGTTTCAAAGAAATACAAGGAAAAAATTCAATGTTCAGGTGAGGGAGCCCTGGAACAGGCTGCCCAGAAGGTTTGTGGAATCTCCTTCTCTGGAGACATTCAAAACCCGTCTGGACAAGTTCCTGTGTGACCTACTCTAGGTGGCCCTGTTCTGGCAGGGGGGTTGGACTAGGTGATCTTTCAAGGTCCCTTCCAGCCCTTCTGTCGGATGCTAAGACCTGGCTGTTTGCCCTTGACCACACATCCCCTAGTTCTGCTACTCTGATGTCTGCAAGACCAAGGACAAAATTGTTCTTGGAAACCAATCTTCCCCAGCCAGGCTGTGAGGAGTGTAGGAATGGGAGAGAGCGGGACCCCAAGACCATTGCTGCCCCAAGTCACCTGCTGGGCAGGGCTAACCCATGCAAGTGCTGCATTTCTCAAAGAGAGAAACTGCTCCTATCCCTGCCTCTGCCACTCTGAAGCTGGGTGCAGCCTGAGTGTGCTCACATGCTCCTTACCAGGAGGCAGCAGCTTCGTTGACATGAGGGTGGTCTGGAAGCTCGCCAGCACGCGTCGTCCATGCAGGTCCTGCACTGGACGGTAATTGTTCTGCAGAGGATTGCTGTCATCGTTTCTCAGGCTGTTCACCAGCGTTGACATCTGGAAGGAGAATGGTGTAAGCAGAGCAGGGTGCGTCCTGCCTTCAGGAGCCAGGCGAGCTCCAGGGCAAGCTCCAGGGCACCAGCAGACGGTGCACCCAGTGCACCCATTGCCCTGACAGACCTGGTCAGGAGACAGCAGCATGGTTTGGTTGAAGATTGTCCACTTCACTGTTTGGTAGCAGGGTGGGGTGGTCAGAGAGCCATTGTAGTGGAAATAGTGCTTCAGGTTGGCAGGAAGCAGACCTGCAATGTTGAATCCGGGCACCAAGACTTCCTTGTCTGGGAGAAGAAACACCATGGGAGTGAGAACAGGGCAACCTCTTGGACAACAGGCAGAAACAGCATGGAGGCGGTGGACAGCTGGGCCTTGCAGGTGCCAGGGTCTGCACTGCTCCAGCAGTGTGTTGGGGAAAGAGCAGTGGGTTTTTCCCTGAGGCAGTGGGCAGTACCTGGGAGTAGAGGGCACCTTGGAGAGCCGTTTCTTTACAGGCTGTGTGTGCACGGCTCCCCTTCTCATATACATAAGCAAACTCCTGCTGCAGCCTCTCTCTGCTGTGTAGCAGGTTTCTCTGCTGGGTTCTGGCACCAGAGACAAACATTGAGTGGGACAGAGCCTTACCTTCATCTTCGATTTTGTACAGATGCTCAAGTATTTCCTGATAGTATGGGTTCTCCCTTGGCCCAACCTGCAACACAGAGACCAGACAGTAATGACAAGGACAGGGGATGAGTGGAGACTGGTTGGTGATGGCAGTGCCTTGTCTTGGTGATCTCCCGCTGCTATCCTGGCTGCTCTGCCGTCTGGATTGCCCACTCTCTCCTCCCCAGGAGCATCTGCACTTTTGCCAGCCCCTATAACCATGCCTGGTTCTGCACACTCCTGTCCCACACCTGTCCCTACTCCTTCTTGCCCAAGGCTGATCTATGAGACTCACCTCCAGGAAGGCTCCCAGTACTGCCAAGCCATCTGGGTGGACCATTGCCTCCTTAAAGTTTTCATACTTGGTGTTGTAGTGGACCACATGGATCTGGAAAGGAAACATGCCATCCTTGATGCAGGATGGGCACTCTGGGGAAGTGCTCACCCACACAGGGCTCCAGTCTGCAGGAGCAAGGGCCAGGACAGACATATACCCACGACAAGCTCTCCTCCTAGGAAGTAAAATATGTTGGTGGGACCGAAAAAAAAATGTGCTTCTGCAGAGCAATGACCATGAAGGTCTGCCTGCAGGAACTTTCCTTGGCAAGGACAGCAAACCAGCGTTCTGCCCTAGTTACCAGCGGGGTCTTACTGCACAGACAGGCCTAGTTTGAGGACAGCAGCTAGAGAAGGAGGGATAAAACCAGATAGAAGCTGTCAGAACAGGAGGACAGTGTGTACAGAGTAAACAGTCCCTGCAGCTCCCATAGCAGGCTGTAAGCAGCTGTCCGGCTCTATGCAGCCTGGGGACTGACACAGCTCCTGTTCCATCATCCCTGGACTAGGGTGCAGTTTGGGCATAAGCTCACACACAGCCAGCCCCAGCCCACTGTGTTCTGGAAGGGGATCTTCTGCTCGCCTCTGCAGCCCAGGCTGTGGCCTGAGTCCAACTCAGCACCAAAGTATGGCCTTCTAAACATAACTGTGCTGCGGCAGAGCTGCCTGAGGAGCAGGGCTCCTGGACAGAGCTTACAGCGTTCATCTAGTGACATTCCTCGGTGGGAGTGTAGATCTGCTTGAGGGCAAGAAGGCTCTTCAAGAGAGACCTGGACAGGCTGGATAGATGGGCTGAGGCCAATTGCATGAGATTCAACAGGGCCAAGTGCTGGGTCCTGCACTTAGGCCACAACAACCCCAGGCAACGCTACAGGCTGGGGACAGAGAGGCTGGAAAGCTGCCCAAAGGAAAGAGAGGAGGTTGACAGCTGCCTGAATGTGAGCCAGCGGTGTGCCCAGGTGGCCAAGAAGGCCAACGGCATCTTGGGCTTGTATCTGAAACAGTGTGGCCAGCAGGGCCGGGGAAGTGGTCATGTCCCTGTACTCCACACTGATGAGGCCACACCTCAAATACTGTGCTCAGTCTTGAGCCCCTCACTACAAGAGGGACACTGAGGTGCTGGAGCATGCCAAGAGACGGGCACTGGAGGTGGTGAAGGGTCTGAAGCACAGGTCTGATGAGGAGCAGCTGAGGAAACTGGGGGGTGTTTAGTCTGGAGGAGGCTGAGAGAAGACATGAGCACTCACTGCAACTACCTAAAATGAGGTTGTAGTGAAGTGGAGGTTGATCTGTTCTCCCAAGTAATGAGTGATAAGACAAGAGG
Source organism: Urocolius indicus (assembly GCA_013401255.1). NCBI lineage: Eukaryota > Metazoa > Chordata > Aves > Coliiformes > Coliidae > Urocolius > Urocolius indicus. The sequence continues at coordinate 73,024 of WBNH01009329.1, read as the reverse complement.
AAATAGCCTCAAGCTGCACCAGAGGAGGTTTAAATTGGAGATTACGGAGAACTTTTTCACTGAGAGGTTTGTTAGACACAGAAAGATAATAGCTGGAGGTATTTAAAAGCTGTATAGCCAAGGTGTTGAAGGACATAGTTTAGTGATGGGCTCAGCAGTGTGAGGGTAGGAGTTGGACTCAATGATCCTAAAGGTCTTTTCCAAACAAAACGATTTTATAACGTTACGATTCTATAACCAGGGCCATGGGCTAGGAGCAAGACAGTACTCCAATACCTTTCCTGGCCAGCAGCAGGAGAGGAGAGGATGCATCCCCCTTCACGAGGCCTCCTTACCTCTGCAGCAAAGCGGTGCCCATTGACGGTGTGCTCTGAGCCAGGTCCTGACGGGGAGCCCCAGTGCAGGTGCAGCTGCACAGCTCGGTACTGCTGGGCATAGCCACCAGTGAGGGCCAGTGACGCAGGCAGCTCCAGGACAACTGCAGAACCAAGAGGAGAGGTCGTCGGCTCGTTAAACAAAGCCCACAGTCCATCCCACAGGTACATAGAGGAGATGTATGAAGGGAAAGAGTCACCCTGGGCTTGTGGAAATTGTTTACCACATACAAACTTACTTTTCACTTTCTTGAGGCTATGGGCAAGTCATACCCAGAGCTGTGCCAATGAAGCAGGGTTCAACCATCAACTTTAGCTTGTAGGGCACCCCAGTAAATACACCAGCTTAAAAAATAGCTGCCGTGATGGAAAGCAATGAGGCCTTCTGCAGAGACTCTCGTGGGCCAGCTCCAAGCCAAATATTATCCAGCAATTTATTCAGTAAGTGAGAAAAATATAAAGAGACCATGGAAGCAAATTCATGAAGAAAGATATTGGCAGAGTGGTGAAAACCTGCAAGAGCAAAGCAGTTGGAGAGAGAGAGCTGAAGCGCTTGGCGAGCTGGAACCTTTCAAATAAACTAGCCTATGTGCGTCTGACACCACTGGAGCTGATGTCACAGAAGCATTAAATCTTTTGAAAGCACTTAGAGCTAACATTTTGCCTCTTTGGGTATGGTAAATACGTACTTGGATTTACCTTTTACTCTGATGAAGTTTAGCCAGCTATCTTGGGCTCAGGCAGCAGTGTGACCAACCTTAAAGCTGAGTTACCTGTACACACGTCAAATATATTGGAAGCACCCTGGACCCTGAGAAAGGCTGTTCCACCCTTCTAAGCACCTTTTTCTTTATAGGTGAAGTGTCCCTTACATCATGGGACTAGGGCACAGATTCGGGATTAACCACATAACAGCACTGTGATGAGTCATTCGTCCTCTCCTGTGTTCCCTAACACTAGATTCAGAGATACAAAACTCAAACACAGGAAGTGGGAGACTGGGGATTTATCAGCATTTACTTTTCTTTTGTGTATCTAAATCATGGCGTTCCTTCTATTAGCTGCTACCTGAGTCATTTTCAGGCCCTTGAAAAGGCTTATACAGTGTATAGGCTTTATATTGCAAAAAGGAGGAACGGTAGAGATATCTCACTGGACTTGCAACTTTTTATTTATTTATGGCTTTTTATAAAGGAGATCAGTAGCTGCCAGAATAAGAAAAGGCATCTTACAAGCATGTGAGAAACTACCTCCCTCCACCCCACTCCACCCCAAGGAAAAAGCTCTGTTTAGAAAACGCTTTTCTAAACACCAAGCAACACCAGATGCCAGGGTGTCTAAAATAGCAACTACTGAGCTCAACTAGTTTAGCTCTGCAGGCATGCTAGGGCAGGAGGCCATAATATAAAGCTCTCTGCATGCACCGAGCGGCTGATCTGACCATGCACGGTGAGTCCGACCTGTTGATTAGCTGTTTGCACAGGTCAGCTCCATCTCGCTAGTTACCAGGGCAAGTAGGTGCCTTATCACACTCTCATCAGGGAGTTTTTAAGTTGATTTCTCTACCACCTCTCTCTTGGCTCAGGGACTGGCAGACACCAGCGTGCACAAAGCACTTGGCTTGCTCCAAGAAAAAGCCGGTAGCAAGCAGGACCTGCCATCCCCAGCTGTGGGGTGGCAGGCAGGAATGGCTGGCTCTAAAATAATATCAATAAGTTGCACCCAGGCTTCAAGAAAAATGCCAGCTTTCTCAAAGTAGAGAGGAGAAACAAAAGACCTATTAAAAAAAAAACCTTAAGGCCTTGAGATGCATCCTGAAACACAGACTTGAAGTTTGCCAATATTGCATCCTGGAAGAATGAGAGGTAGGTACCTTAAAGGCTAAGTTACATCAGCCACTGACTAGTCCTTTTGAAAGAGAAAGAGGGAGGGAGGAACTAGTGGCTGTAAACCTGCATCAGAAATGCTAGGGACACGTTTCTAAATGATATATGAGGTTTAGCATGCATTTTTGGAGCCAGCTCCCAAAAGCAGTGAGTGGCAAGTTCTCTATCTCCTTGTTTCTTCTCTCCAGACAGAAAAGCACATGGACCTATAAAGGCTCAACAGTCTTATGTTTCCCTTTTGGCCTGGAAGGCAACATGAGAGAGAGAATCCCCTTCACAGAGCCCAGGGGAAGGATATCAGTCCTGCCTGCGAGAGGCTGAGTGGGCTGTGCTTGTGCTCCAGTCTCTGCCTGTGCCTTTGCACCCACCTGTGTGCCCGTTGTTCCTCAGCTTGAGCCTCTCGTTGGCGGGCAGGCTGTATCCAGAGAGCTGGATCGGCCGCAGCTGGGGACTGAAGATGGTCTTTGCTGTGTCAATGTTGATGGGTGACTGCATGGTGTCCGCACAGTCCGGGTAGTCCATGCCCCAGTGCTGCAGCTCTGGTACAAGGAGAAAGGGAGCGAGTGCCAGTGAGACTACCTAGGGCAGTGAGCCCACCAGAACAGGGGTTTGGTGGGTGGTGAGGAAGGAGAAAGGCACTGGTCAAGGAATAAGCCATGCATGTAAGGTTAGTTCCCATCAAGTTAGCTTGGGAGCAGCTCTGTGCCACCATGTGACTGCATGTAGCTGTCTCATGAAAGGTCTCAGAGCATGGTGAGCTGCCAGGAAAGTCTATTTTTGGGGTGTTTGGGAAGAGTGCAAGAAGATCATTTACAAGTGGACTTGGCAAGCCAAGGGGCTGCTGCTCTGCAACTCATCACATGCTTGCTGCCTTGCACAGCCTGGGCTCTGGCAGGTGTCAACTCGCCACTTGACTCAAGCAAGGTACTGCCATGCTGCTGGGATGACATGAGCACACAGCCATGGGTATGATGGGTTCCTGGCTGTTAACTGCACTGGTACAGCTCTGCAGCTCACAAGTCTAGAGTGGCTGCTTCAACTGCCACCTCTTTCCAGTGCCACAGCTCTCTGATGCCCCAGACACCTTCCCTTACGCTGCTTCTAGTATGTCTTGAGCCAGTGCCAACCCAGGCTCACCCCCACCTAACTCAGCCCTTCTCAGGATCCCTGTGAAGGTGTATCTGGACACTAGGTGGTCTGAGCTAGCCCCTGGTTCCAAGCGGAGTGGTGGTGCTGGGTCCTGGCCCACCACCACAAGGGACAGATGTTTGTGCTTGTGTTTGTGCTCACATTGCAGTGATGCCCATCATGGATGCTGTGGAGAATTACAGAGTCGTAGAATGGTAGGCTTGGAAGTGACCTCTAGAGATCATCTAGTCCAACTCCCTGCTAAAGCAAGTTCCCCTCAATCAGGTCACACAGGAGCATGTCCAGGGGGCTTTGGAAACCTCCAGAGAAGGAGACTCCACCCCCTCCCTGGGCAGCCCATGCCAGGGTTCCCTCACCTGAACAGCAGAGAAGATTTTCCCATGTTCAAGTGGAACTTCCTGTGTTCCAGGTTATGCCCATTACACCTCATTCTGTCACTGGACACTACAGGAAAAAAAGACTGGCCCCATCCTCTTGACACACACCCTTTTAGATACTTATGTTGATGAGGTCCCTCTTCAGACTTCTGTAGGCTCAACAGCCCCAGGTGCTGAAGCCTTTCCTTGCAAGAAAGATGCTCCAGTCCCCTGATCATCTTGGTGGCCCTGCACTGGATGCTCTCCAGAAGCTGCCTGACTCTCTAGTCTCAGGAAGAAGCCCCCCAGGTAATGATGGGAGGGCAGGGCCAGGCAGAATGGGGAGGACAGGTGGCAGAGGCCAGTGGTAAGGACACAAGCTAATCCCTGGGCAGGTCAAAGTCCCAGCACAGGCTGCAAGTCTAACCTGGGCAGCCTAGCCTGTTTCCCCATTTGGGAGTTCCCATTCAGAGAGGGACCCTGACCCTCAGCAAAGCCACTGCTTCCTGCTCAAATCAGAGCAAGCCCTGGATCTTTCAGCCCATCTGTGTTTGGGCATTGATGAAGAGTCAGGGTCAGGCAGGAGGGACGGGTGAGCTGTGGAGTGTGCACAGGAGCCCTGTAATCATTAACCACAGCTGGCTCGGGCCCAGGGTCTGGCGGGTGGTAGGAAAAAAGCAGGAGTAGCTGCAGGGTATTTACCTTCATAGCTCCAGTGACTGTGGCCAGGACCTTGAAAAGAAGAGAAAAAAACACCCCCATGAATGCAAGGGAAAGGTTGACAGCAAACACACCTCTGCCAGGCAGTGCTCCCAGCCCCAGCAGCAGGTCTCTGAGGTCCCACTGCCTTCAGTCCCACTCCTTGCCTTGTCTTTCCCACAGGAGATACTCCTAGAGGGAATTACCTTCCCTGAGCAGAGCCTTGCCTCCTGTAGCTGTCAGCCAGAGGGAAAACCCCAGGGCTTGATGCTTTGTTAACAACTTTACAATGGAAAAATCAGTTGGCTCCCGTCACAGAGCAGCTGTACCAGCACTCTTGCAGCTACTCTGGAGCAGCCAAAACCTCCCACTGTTGCAAGACAAAGCACTTAGCAAGGCAGGTCTGCATCTTCCCTGCTCGGACTTGTAAGCCCGAGCAGCTGGGGAGGTGGCTGTCCTGGTGGCACTACTCTACTGTGATGCTGAAGCGCTGGAGAGGGTGTGGGGAAGGGCGGATCCCATACGAGGGGTTTGGGCATCAAGATGCACGGCACTGCATTGGCACTCCTCCCACCGGGGAAAGCAGCCCTGGGACTCGCAAAAGAAGAAGCAAATGAGCACTAAAACCTTGTCTTCCTCATCACTAAGCGTCCCTCCCACTGCCGCAGGAAAATGGGCTAGGCTGTACACCCAGCTCCCATCTCAGCAGCCGCCTGCCCCAGCTCACCTGACCACCCAAATTTCCAAGCAGAGGTGCATAAGGGTCCTACCAGAAACAAACCTTTACCCTGCAATGAGGAGGAGGGAGGAAGACGGGTGAGCCCAGGCTAGGCAGGGCCTCTGCATGTCACATGTCACCCATGGGGAACACAATGGCCATGGCATTGTAGGTTGTGTGCTGGTATGCCCTGAGCCTCCCACAGCCAGAATTCTCCAGTGTGCAGGTATAGAGGGAAGGTCCTGAAGGTACAACAGCACTCCACACACTGGCCCTCACACCATCACTCTCCTCCAGAGCTGCCAGCAAAGCACAGGCTCCTGGCACATCACTGGAGTTGGCCTTAGAGGTGCCACAGAGCTTCTTCTCAGGTTTCCACCACCAAACACCTTGGCTACCACCAACCACCTCTTCTGCATGCAACTGGCTCCAGGTGAAGGAATTGGATTTGCCCTAAGCAGGGAAACACGACCCATAAGGATTATGGTCCTGCTCTGATTTGGCAAGGCAGATAACTCACGGTCTCCTCCTCTGCCTTGTTCTTACCTGCATGCTCATCCTTGCAGACAGGCTGCTGGCACATCCCAGCCCATGAGGGTAGGGGTGAAGGGTGCCAGACTAGGACAAGCTTGGGGCAAAGGGGTCGATGCAGTCCCTCAGCGAGGGCAAACAGCAACACCTGCTTCCATCAGCTCTCCAGGGTGCAATTGACCAGGAGCAGTTCACCCCCAGTACAACCACTGCCTCCTGGCAGGGTGTCTGGGCCACAGGAGGGGCTCAGCAGGCGCTTTGCTGGGCCCCATCCCCGCTGCTGACAACAACTACCGACAGCCACTTGCTATTAATAGGAGCAGATTCCAGCTAAGGGGTGAGAAAGGAAAAGGCATGCTTTCCCAGGCCCAGATGGCTTGTGCAAGGCCCCAAGCCCAGTGGGATCCTGCTCTCCTCCCAGAGAGGATCCAGGGATGGGCGCTGTTGGGGGCCTTTGGTGCAGCGGACGGCCTGGAGAGTGGATGGCCATGGCAAAACTGGGTTGGGAAGGGCTGGAGGGTGCTTAGGAGCACTGGGAGATGCAGAGAGATGGGAACAGACTCCAGGCTCCTTCCAGCGTCATCAGTGATTCATCTCTGCAGTGCTTCTGAGGCTTAGGAGCGATGCTTGAGAGTCACTTGCCCAGGCATGGAGTACTCCCAAAGGCATATAAAGAAGGGGCAACACGCAGAGGGCTGTGCAGGAACATTTGTGCCCTGGGGACAGGCTGCTTGCATGGCGCTGCCCTGGGGTGCATCCAACTATGCTGCAGCAAGCTGCCTACCTTGCTCTCCAGACACTGGTTATGCACCAAAATCCAGAGCACACCAGTCCTCCTCAGGAAACACACCACGTCTTCCCTCACCCCGTCACCTCTCTCCTGCTCCAGCTGGCATTGTCTGCACATAGTGGTGAGGACTTGAACACAAGAGCTGCATTTGCTGCATCCCAGAGAGGATTCCCGTCCTGCAGCAGGAGGGTGCCCATCAGCATGGAGAAGCTGCAGAGGAGCCCTTGTGTTGGGGCAGTCCCAGTAGAGGTAAGACACAGCAGCTTGGGCATGTGCTGCCCTTGCTCGCCCCACATGCCTCAACTGGCACGGCCTGCCCTGGCACCTCATGTTCTATTCACCTCCAGATTCTGCCTTGACATCATATGGTAGATTGAGAAATAGCACCATGCTGGCACCTGCCCTGCTGTGTCAGCACTGTGTTACCCATCTCAGGCTCCCACGCCCCCCCATGCCTGTCTGTTCTCACAGCCAAGGTGGGTCCAGACCCTCCTCACAGCTGCCTGCCAGCTCAGCTCAGCAGCTTTGAACACCCCAAAGGCTACAGCTGCACCCAGGACTCAATCTGAACCATTCCAACAAAACAGGACAGTCTCATGGCATCACAGCCAAGAAGATCCATGAGCACTTATCCACACAGTGAAATGTGTTTCCCCATCCTGTAGATCTGGCTGCAGGTTTGGCACAGCTGGGCTACTCACTCAAGGAGGCATCTTGCGAGCCCAGCTGCGCAGTGTCACAGAATCACAAAATGGTTGGGGTTGGAAGGGGTGTCAAGAGATCATCCAGTCCAATCCACTTCATAAAGCAGGTTCACTTTGATCAGGGTGCACAGGAACATGTCCAGGAGGGTTTGGAAAGCTCCAGAGAAGGAGACTCCACATGCTCCCTGCGCCAGGGCTCCCTCAGTTGAACAGCAAAGAAGTTTTTCCCAAGTTCAAGTGGAACTTCGCATGTTCCAGCTTGTGCTCATTACCCCTTGTCCTGACACTGGGTGCTGCAGAACAAAGACTGGCCCCATTCTCTCAACACCCACCCTTTAGGTATTTCTAAGTGTTGATAAGACTCCCATCAGTCTTCTCCAGGCTGAATAGCCCCAGGTCTCACAGCGTTTCCTCACAAGAAAGATGCACCAGTCCCCTCAGCATCTTGGTATCCTCCACTGGACTTTATCTAGAACCTCTCTATTACTTTTGATCCGGGGTCCCCTTGGCACATGCACCAAGCCCTGCAAGCCAGCATGGGTGTGAGCCCAGCCTGGCTGCTGGGTCAGGCTCTTGGTATCTTCCCCAGCCTCAGTGTGGCTCAGAGGAGCCCTGCAATACTCTGATCCCTTCCATGTGGGGGCATTGACAATCCTGCAGCCCTTTGCCATGAACATTAACACACTGCCCTGCCCAAACGTCGATTTGCATAATTTCATCCTGCCTCCCACGTCTTCTCCCTTGGAAAGCTGCATGGTGTCAGGTCTCCCTTCTGCTGAACTGCTGCCACACACCACAACAGATGTGGCTGCACCGCGGCAGTGATTGCTGCGGCTCCTTGCATGCCCTGTCCTACCTCTGATCACCCACGGCCCTGGCAGGGACTGCGAAGCACTCCCAAAAATGTGAGGGGAAACAACTTTGCTGCTGCAATGAGCACACTGGGAGATAATATGCAAGAAGAGGACTTCTTGCAGGGGGTCCAGCATGAAAATATAGTAGGTGACCAACAAGAGCTGCCCGCCCTTGCAGTTAAGAAAGCCTCTGTGCTTAACCACGCAGAGCCCCTCGGTCCAGATGAGCACTAGAGGCCACCCCCCCTTCCCCCAGCAGCCCGGATCCTGCCAAGTTTCCCTTCTCACTCCTTCCCGCTTTTGTGCTTTCTCCCCTTATTGCTCACTCCCTCTCAGCATTCCCATTTTGGGATACCAGTGCTGCCACAAGAGGCAGCTCCCTTCCCTCCTTGACATCCAACACCATCCAACAACACTTTCCTGCTGAGCCCAGGCAGGCGCTGCCATTACCAGCGTGCTGCTCGGCATGTCCCACGGCCGGGGAGGAAGGGCAGCGGCAGCTCTCGCAGGGTGAGGAGCTGCTGCAGCTGCAGCTGCTGCTAACCCCATGCAGGAAAGGCACCGATGGGTGGACTGCTCCCAGGAGACCTCACCAACGGAGACAGACCACACACCTGAGGGACTCAGGATCATCCACGCAGAGCAAGAGGCATCCCTTGCCAGAGCCAGGCGAGAAGGAGGGAGACCAGAAGGTCTGTCCTATATGTCTGCCCCCTCTAACCTCAGCTTTTGTCATTTTCACATGGGGGTTATTACAGCTTGCAGCTGCTGCAGGGCATCTGACAGCACCGAAATGCATGTGCTGCTCACAGCGTGGACACAACCTGCACTCCTTGAGCTCCAGCAAAAGTTTGATGACTTCTAAGTGGTGCAGAGGGCAGTAGGCTCGCTTCTAGCTCGGACACCTTGCTCATTTGGTAAATGAGCCAGCCAGGCAGACGATGCCTTGGGCTCAGCTACAGAGAGCACCGGGATCCTGCCAGAGCCTCCTCACCCGGCTGGGACCCAGCTCTGGGCCAGATCCAGGTCAGAGCCCTGTGGGATGAGGCCAGTTTGCAGGCGATGCCATGCCCCAGAGGAAGAAGATCCTGTCTGCGGGTAAATCCTAGGTGGTGGGGTGACCACTGCATCTCACAGCCCAAGGAAGAGAGAAAGCGTGATGTTATTCCTGATGCTCTGTGAGCCAAGGCAGAGATGTCCTGTTCTTAAAGCTGGGACCAGCTGCAGCACTCGGGTCTCAGCCTACAAAATACATCCAAGCACCGTATTCCTCGAAAGCAATAACCCAACCACAGTACCTGGGGCTGTGCCACTGTGCTTATGCTGCCCACAACCAGCCCCCCAGGTTAGTCTGTGTCAAGCATGGCACAGGCACGGGCAGCAGGGCATACAATCTGAGTATCCTTCTGCCAAGTCCCATGCAGAGCCTCACTACGGGACAGCTGTGATGTCCCAACCCTACCTCTGGGATCCCAGCCCCTGGTTTCTCCACCCAGACACACACCTCATGCAGCACACGTGTCCTTTCAGCCCAGGACATCACCCTGTGCACTGCCCATGGGGCACTGATCGCTCCCAAACCTGCCTGCATTAAAACCTCTTTGTGTTCATAAACTTTGACCCACTGCAAGCCTTTGGGATCAGCCTTTAATCTGTCACTGGTAGCGCAGGTTACAGCAGGGATTGTTCTTTGTGCTCCTGAGGGAATACTGCTCAAGCTGTGGGGCCCGAGACTGGGCCAGCTCCCCCATCAGGGGAGCAAGGGCTTGAATGGAAGAAGGCACAGGGCAGGCTTTACTCCAGGACACGTTCCTGCTCCCTGTGAACCCAACTGCCCCAGCAAGTGCCAGATGAAAGGAGGAAACAATCACAGAGCACTGCAGAGAAAGGACCATCCCAGCAAAAAGGATAAAAAAAGGAGAAATCCCACAGGAGAGATCAGTGCCTGGAGATGGTGAACGAGATGACTAAGGGGTGCTAAGCTAGAAAAGGGGCTCAGCTGGAGGGAAAGGGCATCAGGGAATCAGCAAAAAGAGGAGATGGAGAGCACGACAGGGCTGAATAGAGGGGAGAGAAGGAACAGGCTGCAGTGGGAGTTTGTTTTCTAAAGAGACCTATAACATAGGAGTCACGTTTCTGGGCAAGCTAAAGGCTCCTCAGAGAACAACCCCATGGCAAAGCCTTGATGACACTGTGCCCTACTAGTGCTGAGTGGCCAAGTCTAGGGGGGCACCAGCCCCACCTCATGCACAAGTCTTGGGGAAGAGGGAGCCGGAACACTGCCTGGCAGTAGTGTCGAGACATGCAGCTTCTAGCATTCAGCAGGAGCCTCGGTAGGTCCCAGTCGAGACCTGCTCCCTCATGGGACTCCAGCCATATCTCTAACATCAGCCAGATTGGCTGTTCCCTACCTACCCTCCTGCCACCTCCCAGGCTCCTTTTCTCATCTCCACCTCCGTCTCCGCACCCACTCACCCACCCATCCCAAACCCCACATGTTGCTTGGCCGCTCGCTGCCAGCGCACCACGGAATGCTGAACACCTGACACCCTCCCGCCCTGTGGCCAGAGTTGCTTCATCTCTGTGGCAAGGACCATCTGCATCCCCATCTCTGCTTAGCACTCAGCCCGTTGAGCGAGGCTCTGGTGAGAAATGTGATTCACTGCAATAACAAGAGCCGCTCTTGGCACCAAACAATTGCTGGTTCATACCGCAGGACAGCTGTCTTGGCACAGGTCAGGGCAACTCTGTACCAGTGGTAAAACCAAGGATGTGCTGTGGGGCTGAGCCCCAGAAACAAACCCGCAGGCGAAGCTGAGACAAGCAGCAGGGCCAGGGACAGGAGTGTCCCAGTGCAGCGCTCAGCCCCACTTGAGCAAATGTACGGCACTGCTTCAAAATCCCTGCTGAGCGCTGACAGTGCCACAGTCCCCAGTCAGAGAAGGAAACAAAACTAAAGACCCACAACCTTTCCTCCAAAACAGTGACCCTAAAACTTGAAAGCCCCCATATCTCCAGCAAGTCATCTCTGGGGGGAGGGGGGCGGGGGGCACCTAACACCACCCAGCCCTGAGTTCAGATTCCCTGTTTGCTATTGCCAGCCATGGGGCAGGTCCGCACCAACTCTGCACTCGGGCCAGACCCCCATTCTTGCTGGGCTGTGGGGGCACAATGTGGACGCAGGGCCAGGCACAGCAGATCCTGCTGGGAAGAGGCCACGCTGCAGGACAAAGGAGACCGGCTGCTGTCGCACCACACCGAGGTCCGGTGTTGGACCCAATAGGCAATCCCAGCAAGGCACTGTTTGCTGCACAGCCCTGGCAACCCCCATACCAGCAGCTGTGAGCCCCTTAATCTGATGCAAAAAGCTACTTAGCAGGGGGGAAAAGGGCTGCGCACAAGGAGAGGGCCCCCGGTCAGGGGGCAGGGGTCGGGCTGCACGGGAGTTGGCGGGAGCACAGACAAAGGCAGGGATGTGCAGGGGAAGGCAGCTCCCGCCGCTGGGCGATGCTGGGGGTCACAGACTCCCTGGAGCACCCCTCACCGGGACACATCTGGGCCCTTAATAACGGTGCAGCAGGTCATACAGCAGTCCCCCCAAAATCAAGCAAGGGGAGAGCTTCTCACCATTGCAGATCTCTCCACCCCCCAAAAAAAACATTCAGCATCCCAAGTCCGGCACCTCACTCCCTGGGGTGCCCCATGCATCAACGATCCCAAACCTAGGGAGAGCTCTGTGCATCGGAGCACCCCATGGATCAAGAAGCCCAAACTCAGTATTGGGGTGCTCCACGTTAACACACGCACCCCAAATCCACCAGCGGGTTGCACCGTGCATCAGGTTCCTCCCGTGCATAGGGGACCCCAAACGCAGCACTGGAGGTGCCCCATGCAGCGGGGCGCCCGGGAGACTCTTCACTAACCTTTCTCCGGGAGGTGCGGGGACTCCTCGCCGCCGTGCTCCTGGTCGTTGCCAGCGCCGGCGCTGCCCAGGGCGGCCAAGAGCAGGAGGGAAACCCGCAACGCGGCGCGGTTCATCTCCAGCTCGGGTGCGGGACGTGCGGGACGGACGGACGGTAGCTCAGCTCGGCTCGGCTCGGCTCGGCTCGGCTCAGCTGAGCTCGGCTCGGCTCGGCTCAGCTCGGCTCGGCTCAGCTCGGCAGCTCCGTGCACGCCCGCCCGCGCGTACGTGAGAGCGGGCGGGGAGGAGGCGGCAGCTCTGACTCACGCCGCCGATACCTTTTATAGAGGCTGGAGACAAAGTCTACCGCAGCCCGGCTCGGCCCGGCCCGCGCAGGTGAGCCTCCCGACGCGGGGCTCGAACCGGGGACATCCCGGGGGGCTGCTCCGCTCCCACCCCACGCGCCCACCGGCACGGGCGGGGGCTCCTGCGTGGCGGCTGGGGAGCCCCGGCGGCTCCTGGGAACCCGCAGAGGTGGATGCGCTTGGGACCCCTCGGATGTTGGTGTCCGCTCTCAGTGATGGGGTTCAGACTCCTCAGCGGTGGATGTCCCTCTCCTCAGTGTTGCGCCTGGGACCCCTCAGTAGTGGATGTCCCCGCTGCTCAGTGATGGGGTTGGGAGACATCAGTGGTTGGTGTTCCCTCTCCTCAACGCTGGGTGAAGGATCGCTCAGTGGCAGGTCTGTTCTCTCCTCAGCAATGGGTGAGGGACCCTCAGCGGTGGGTGTCTCCTCTCCTCAGTGGTGGATGTCTCCTCTTCTTGGTGACGTACAGTTAAGAAGAGCATTTCTTTCTGTTGAGTCTAGAGGATGACACAACTCCATTCTAGATAGAAGTCTTGCCTTTCTGCTGCCTCTCAGAGGTGGCAGGAAACATATGGGTGTATCTCAATGCGTCTACATAGTGTACCTGGATCAAAAAGCTTTGTACAAGGTCCTGCACCAAATCTCCTTAGTCCATCTCGTTCTGTAAGGTCCTGGTCTCCATGGTTAAGCAGAAAGACAATAGAATGGCAGGTCAGTGGAAAGAGGTCAAGGAGGTCAATGTGGAGAGAGGTACTAGAAATGCCTCCCTAGAACTTGTGCTTTTCAATTCTTGTGCTTTTCAGCATTTTCAGAGATTATCTGAAAAAGCATACGAGCAGTGATGGGACAGAGCTAGCCAAGACACTGATTTAGGGCAGTAAAGGACTGGAGCTGCCTTAAAGAGATCAGGGGGACAATAATGGTGCCAAGTGACCAGGCACGTCAATGGCAGACTGCTGTCCATGTTGGCAGACACAGAGTGCAGGTGTTGTAATCAAGGATGCAAAGCACGAAGCTGGACTTAAATCAGCTAATGCAACTTGCAGAAGAGATCAGAAAGTTGAGATAACGTCAGCTCACTGTCTGCTAAGGAGAAAGTGAAGTAAGTGTCAGGGATTATGAAGAAAGAAACAAAGAACAAAACAAACAAAACATTTATGCTGTTGTATAAATCTTGGGTGAAACTTTGTCTCAGTTATTGCCCACAGTTTTGTTTCTCCCATCACAAAAGGATCAGAATCATAAACAGCAGACATATGTTCCCCGTGCTGCTCAGGGGCAGGGGTGGTTTCCATGGGAGGAAGGAACAAGGCAGATGTGGGCTGCCCAGCCTGGACAAGTGAAGTCTGTGCCTACAGTATCCTGGCTTGTACAGGATCAGGGAGCAGGGAACAAGCACCCACTCTCTCAGGATAGCGGATCTATATCACAATCAACCAAAATCATCAAGCAGAATTTTTATGCATTGCAGAAGGAAACGGGGAACTCCTTTTCCCAAACCTGCATCTTGTACACATGCAAGAAGACATCAAAAGTTAATGGCCACTTGGCTCTGCAGTGCTTCCAGAGTCCCAGCTCTGTGTCATGCTCCATGAGCCCCGTGCCTCTACTAGACCAGTTTGCTCTGCTGTTTCCCAGCCCAAAACACAGGTTATCCCAGCAGCGTCCTTCATGAATGTGCTCAGCATAGCCCATGTGAATACATCTGCATCCACAGCCTCACCATCACTGCAAGAGAGCGCCAGACCTGTTGAGCAGTACAGGAGATCCTGCTGGGGCTGGGGATGGATTTTGTGTTGCGCAGAAACAACCTCTCCTGAAAAGCTGGCAGCTGGGATCAGAAGGCACGGGCAACTTGACACCATAAGCTCCTCACTCGCTGTGCTAGAGTGTCCTTTGCTCCTGGCCTCTCCAGAGAGCCCTGCTTCTGGTGGTGACCTGCACGTAGAATCAATGCACTCCCAAACTGAAAACTACTCCAATTCATCTTATTCCTTCCAACCCCAGACAAACTGAGCCATCAGATAAGAAGAAATTGATTTATCAAAGCTCCGGGAAATGGGACTGTGGGGTGAAAAACAAGCCATAAAAATTCCAACGCTCTTTCCCTCTCGTGTTCCTGTGGTTTGTCTTATTAACGGTCCTCATCCTGGACGAACAGGAAGAAGGCAGCTGGATATGGCAGAGGGAGGACAGGGTCACTATATCCCTTTTTCAGGACAACCCCCACACAATTCCCACCTCACCCTTGAGCATATTCCTTCTGTGTTCTTCCCCAGGGAGGTTACCCTGCGTTGCCTGCTTTGACTCTGTGCAAATGGAATCATTGTGGAGCCCTCACCTTTGCTGCCCTGTCTTTCTTAGGTTTCGTTTTCCTTCCTCTTCATTGCTCTTTGAGGCTGAGCATATCATATCACAGAAGCTGAAACTGCACGTGTCTTCTTTCCACCTATGATCTCTTATGATTTGTCAGCTTTCTTCCAGAGATGATACTTGGTGTCTGGGGACACGGTTACAATGAAAGGTGACTCCGGGAGCAAGGCACTTTGTCTGGACGTGCCTCCTGGTAATGCTGGGAGTTGTGGGTCACAGGCCCATCCCACGAGCCTTGCAAGCCAAGTGGAAGAGCACAGCATTTGTCCTCCTGTACAAGACTCATAGCGATGTGATACCCTCACCAAAAGATGTCCCTCAGGCTTCTCTGGTAGACTTATGTCAGAGGAGGTCTGATGAGCTGGATTCAGCCCCCTGTAAGCAGCCTAGCTTTGTGCCCTTCTTTGCTATGTGGTATCCTGCGATGTACAGCATCAAACCTATGCTCAGCTCAGCACGGACCCAGTCTGAGGCACAAAGCACCGATGAACCAGGGAGATTCCCCCATCTTAAGTGGCACAGGATGCACTGGGCTGAGCTAGAGTGAATGTATGTCTGGAAACACTGGCTGGTCTCATTTCAGTTCCAGTGCTGTGGAAAGGAATGATCTCTAAATGCTTGTAAAAGGGTTTATTCTCAGGGAAAAAAAAAAAAAAAAAAAAGACGTCATTCCCAGGAAAATTAACTCATGCTAAGGAAAGGCTCAGATGTCTAGAAGGTCTTTTGGACTCAGAGTCTGATTCAAATTTGTACCAGTAATCCTTTCCCATGGGATATACTAGTGAATTCCTGAGCTCTTTTGCTGTCTTGTTGTCTGTTACTTCTAATCTAACAGCAGCGTGCAACAGCTCATCAGTGCTCTTGCTGTGCCTGTGCATGATTTAGAAGTGCCCTAGATGACTTCCAAACAAACTCAAGCTGATTTATGCCATTCACTGAGGTAAATCCCAGACACTGGCACCTGTGGTTTGTGTTTCTATACTAGGATTTGGTTAGAATTTGCTAAATTGTAACATTTCCTTAAAAATTATATTAGAGTCTGCTTTGCAGTCGCAAAAAGTGCATGAAAAGTCTCCTACTGTTTTCCTTTTCACCTCTATACTTGCACATTCCTTGTGTCGGTACCTTTGGCCACCTGAGCCTTCCACCACCACAATGCATAGCTTATCTCCAGCAAATTAGCAACTTGCAGTGTCTGAGGCACAGATAGTGAGGAATATTTTGAGGGGCCATAGAAATAATTAACTGGATGTTATCCCTTGATTTCCTAAGATACGAATTTCAGAGTAACCCCGGCACCTGTGTTATGGGACTCTAGACCCAGTCCAGCCAGTCTGGCACTCTGCTCTGTAACCAAAACTGTCAGAAACAGGTAGCCAGAGGAGCCAGCTGGCTCAGGAACTGCTGGCCCAGGGCCACCTCTGTGGTACGGTAGCTGCTTTGGAACGGTGAATTCTGCCAGCTTCACTTGGTATGGTTTAAAAACATTTGGGGTTTTTCCCTGTTTCCATATGCAATTACGATGTGTAATAAATATTCACACGTCCATAGTTACCTGTTGGTAAAAACAAGCAACAATGAATCTTGAGTAACGAGAAATTAATTTCATTAATCTATTTATTTATTAATTTTTAAGGGATTTTCCTGTAAATATTTCAAAATACCAAAACTTATGGAAACCAGAAAAGTCTGACACCAGACAAGGTCCAAGTAGGAGTCTCTGGATCCCCGTGTCTGTTTCAGGTGGGCAAGCAACCTCCCCAGCAGCTGCTGGCAAACAGCAGCAGTAGTGTTGTCCTAGCAGGATAAAAATGTGGAGCCTCAGAGCTGGCAAACACTTCCAAGAGTGCTGAGCTCTTGCACGATCTCTGCTCAAGCAGTGAATAAGTCAATCTTTTTAATTACAGCAAACAGAACAAGATTTTACCTATAGCTGTGTGCAAATTAGGACTGACAGCACTTGCCTGGGCACTGAGTCTGATTCCTTTTTGTTGAAAAGCTACTACGTGGCCTCCCTCACGATTTGATCAAACTATTTGTGGAAACCAATGATCCTTCTCCTGCCTTGTACTTCCTTGGGCTTATTATAAAACCTCACTGTTTATGAATATTCTTTGATTTTTTTCCATCAAAATGTATTTTTTTCTGTTGTTCCTATGTGAAGGCTGCCCTCTTGGTAGCATTCAGTCCCTCATGTATTTATAGGCAGCAACTCTATCCCTTCTTGAACTGTGTTTTGAAAGGTTAGAGAGAAGCTCAGTAGAGCTTAGCTTATCAGAAAATAAATGACCTTCTTCTCATGATCACGTCAGCCCTCTGCACCTCTTCAAGTTTAATTAATATTTTCTGATCTATTGGAATGAACTATATTTTTTCTTTGTTTTATTCAATTTTTACTTTACAATCCTTATCCTCTTCACTTTAATTAGTACTCATACCTGAAATTACTCTAAATAACTCACTGAAAATCCTGGTAAAGTAACCTGGAACTCTTCCTTTGATTTTAGCAAATATGTATTGCATTTTATCCTTATTCCATTTTGTCCTTCTTCCTGATTACTCTGTAACTTTTCTTTCTTCTAAAGAAATCCAGACCCCCCTTCTCCACCAAAAATGAGGTACATCTATCAGTCTCTTGTGTGGCACCACCTCCAGCTGGACATCAGCCCTGCAAGCTGATCACTGCTTCTTTCAGTTCTCAGTTCATGAACTCTGATCCATTTGAACACCTTCCTCTCTGAGCTTCGTTACAAGATGAGTGGTCTGTCCTTAGACTTGCTTATACTTGTTGGGTCCTTCTATGCTACGTCTGACAACTTGTTCAGTTGTGGAGTCACAATGTTTAATTTTTAAGCTTCACATAGGGGCCGTCTTCCCTCTGCTGTTCCCCCAATCTCCTTCAAATACTGCTAAAGACCTTTTTGTGGCGTATCAAGAGTTTTCTCCACAGGATCTCAACTGAGAACAATTCTCAGGTTTTCCATGTGAGTTTTCACCTTCAAGCCACAGCATCCTTTGTTGAGACGCCTCTTTTACTATTGCGAGCAGATTCTTTGCTCATTCATAGTATTGCTCACCATATTTACACAACTACTGAGAGCTGGAGCTTCCTCAGGAGTTTCAGAAGTCTTTTGCACTGAGTGAACAACAAATTCCATGCCACTCTTTATTTCATGCCAAGTCCTCGTGCTTCCCGGTCCAGATGACTTCATTAATTAGTTCCATAATTTATTTCTTTAACTGCTGTCCTTGAAGTTAAGAATCGTGATGGTAAGCATTTTTAACCTTCTGCTTTGTGTAATTAAAATTTTATCTCTCAACATAAGGTTGTTTTCTGTAACCAGCTTGTACACTGTAATTTCCCCACATCTAAGAAACAACGTTAATGACTATCGACTCAGGATAGCTCCCTGGATATTTAAATTGAGCAAGCAGGGGCTGGTGCAAGTGGCTTCTCTGAGATGCCATTAGCAAACTCTGAACTGCTTTTCTAGTCGCAGGAAACTACCAAGCTACTCCCCACCAGTTGCTGTAGTGTGAATTGGCATGAAGGAAAGAGAAGCGACGTTTTGATGAATAAGAAATGAGCAGAGTTGAGGATCTGGTCTGTAATTTACAGAAAGTTGTGAAATGCTTCCTGGTAAACATTTCATCAGAACTGGAAACTCCATAGTACTAGAAACTAAACATCTTTCACTACATAGAAGATCTTTGGTGATGGGTAGAGCTACTCAACTAGGTCACTGGCATCAGGAGTTGCTGCGTGTTGTCCTCCGTGCTGCTGTATTTTTCTTCCTCAAGAGCTTCTCCAAAAAGACAAACGGACTAATGAAGCCTCCGTTGAAACCACAAGACCACAAACCAGATATCTTAAAGAAAGGGAATATGTGAGGCAGCAGGTTAAAAGTAAACACTCTGAATTCCTACGGCAGTGTTTTACTGTCTGAAAGCTGTTAAAATGAAACTGAAAGTACCTGTGATGGGGACAGGATACCCCCGTGGCAGAACAAACAGGAGTTTGTGTTTATAAAGGCTGCAAAAAGGCTCTCTAGTCCATTCCTTCTGACTATGCATCACTTTACCCAGCCACCCGTGGCGCTGACCCCAGCAGCTTGTGCGTGATTCAGCCTTTGCTTTTGGGAAACACACGCTTTGGTCAGAAACCTCCAACTGACAGAGCTACAAAGAGTTTACTTTCCCTTAGGAACCTCCTCCAATGGATGTTGAGATGACACAGTTCTGATCTGTTTTTCATTAGTCTGCCAATAACCCTGCACCTCTGGTTCTCACTCTGCTTCCCTGTTAGTCCAGAACCCTCCACAGTCCCCATGTGTTTTCCCACATCCTTCACAAAGAAACCCTCAGTAGCCACCTTGATAAACTAACCAAAGGAAGTCCTTGGAATGTCTCTCTCAAGGGTACTTTCCTGGCCTTAGAGCAGTCTATAACCTTTTTCCTGTGCTCTCTCGTATTTTCCATTGATGTTATTTCAAAGGTGTGGAGGCTAGAACAGGACCCTTTATGTCAGTCACAGCCTCATCAAGACTGCTTATGGAGGAAGAATCACATCCCTGCTCTCACTTCAGATCCAAGATCTTTGCCTGGGAAAGCATTAGCTCCTCCTGTCACAGTATGCTGGTAGGAACTCATAGCATTCTGCTTATAGGACTCAAGACCACTTTATAGCATGTGAATTTCCAGAAAAAAAAACTCCTTCATTTCCTAAGCCTGCCCTGCTCCCTGCCCACATGCTTGACTTTCATGGGCCATGCTTTCAAAGAGGCCTCACTGAGGCCTCACAGTTAATCCTCACTTCACCAGCCTTTGAAAACATCTGGGATTTTAACAGAGTTTGCTTGAGTTAGCCTCCAAAATAGAGGAGCCATCCTCAGCTTGGAGCCAGTCTCTACAGAACCCCTGGCAGTGAGACAGGCAGGATGTTTCACAAGGGTAGAGAACTTCCAGCTGCTAAACACCTCTACAAGCTGAGTTCTGAAGCTCAGATGCCCTGAGCACCTCTGGTGACATTCGAGTGGAAGGCAGCAGACAGAAGACAGGAGATCTCTTTAACAGGTAGCCCAGGGTACTGCAGGGTCAGGAGATATCCAGTATGCTTTTTCATCTCTGTTCTTAATCATCATCATCTTCAGAGATGAGCTGGCAATGCAGACTGAAGAAAAGGAAGCTAGATTCACAAATGACGCTTGCAAGGTTGTGACAGAGGAGAGGAGGAGAGCCGAGAGCACAGCCAGAAAGCTGCACAGTAACCACAGGCTCTGCCACGTGCCAAACAGGCTTTCCCCAGGCAACGTGCTTGCACATCCCAGCACAGGGACCTCAGAAGGAGTTTGCAGCCAGAGGTCCCATTGGCCAGACTCACTGCAATGTGATGGTTACTGAGTGAAGCCCACATCCATGACTGCTGCATGAGAGTGCAGACAGAAAAAAGCCATAGATCAAATAAGTCAAACAGCTCTGCCCAGCACAGTGGAGCTGCCAGGGCACAGCTTGTCCCCCACAACAACTGGATGAAACTTTACTCATCTTGCTAGAGTCCAGATTGAAGAGAAGAGGGAGGCGTGCCTGCTCATCACAGCCACAAAGCATTGATTTCTGTCATGCAAGCCACTGTGGGCACCATGAGTCTGCCTGCACAACATCTGTGGCAGGTGTCCACACACACATCTGCTGGAAACAAATCGCCCTGGAGAAGGGCTGGGAAAGGGCTCTGGCTCAGCAGCACCTCCAGGACCAGCCTTGCCTCCTGGGCAGGCTCTGTGGTATTGCTGGGTGACCAATGGAGCTACAAGGGGCCATCACAGACAGAAATTTCTCAGAATACAAGCAGCTTAGCCAAAAAAAAAAAAAATCTCTTGAGCTGAAAGGGCAGTTCTCTGTTTTGCAAAAGCCATGCCCTTGCTCACTCAGTCTTCAGATCTTTGAGGCTTTATAAGCTCCCAGCCAGACCTAGCCAAGGCTTCTATGGCATACCACCACAGAAAGATCCCAGATCTTTCTGTCTTCTCTAGTTTCTGTCTCCTGCTAACTTCTGACATGTGTCAGTGCTTCGCCCCTCACCCAAAGTGATGAAGCAGTTTAGGAGACAGGAGACCTCAGAAGGTCCTGTGCAAACCAATCCCTGCAGCCTGAAAGCTGTGGCTGATGTCTGCTGGGACAGCCCAGCACCCCCCAGGCAAATTCCATGTGGAGCTGGCAGGACTGCACAGCCAGACCATGTCTTCATCAGTTGCATGACACTAGGGCACTGTTTTAATTTAGAATGGATTAGGCTTTGTTTTCTTTCGAGCACGACAACATTGCACGCATTGTTGGGCGATAAAACCCGAAAATAACTGTGCCAGCGGGGTGTTGGGATGGACGTGACCAGTAGCAAAGTGTGAGCTGCGGTGGCAAAGAGCTGGGGGGAAGCCTTTAGAAATGTGCTGCTGATGGCAAAGACAGCAGCTCCTAGGGAGGCCCTTGCACAACCGCTGAGGAGCTCCTTCCTGGACGAGGACAGGGGGGCTCACAGCCCAGAATCTGGATGACAGCTGGAGCAGGAGACAGGATGCAAGGCAGCGGGGATGCCTGTGAGCCAGCTATGCCTTGTGACACTCCTACTCACAGCCATGCGACGCTGACAGCACAGATGACTGCTGGGAGGACAGTGGGAAGAGGAGGTGAGGATGTCTCAATTCACCACAGCATCTATTAGTAAACTGCTGTTTTTCCCAAGCTGGTTCTGCCTGGCCTTAGTTCTGGTATACAAGTGAAGTGTTGCCTGTAAGAGGTGCTCTGGCAAAATACATTTTTGTTTCCCAGGTTTCTTGGCAGGACTTTGATATCACATGCACCAGGTTCCTTTGCTTACCCTAATCCGTGCTTTTTGGCTGCCAGCAGTGCAAGACACAAGGGATGTTATCCGACAGCACTGGCTCTGAGGTGCAGGAAATGCTCCCAGAGCGCAAGGGCTTTGGGGTATCCCAGGGCCACACAGCTCAGTCTGGGGACGCTCACCTGTACCCCACTGAGATGTTAAAGACCAGTCACTATTTCCACCTCCTGCAGGATCAGACTCCCTAACAGATCCTCCTACAGCCTCATTCGTACATCAAACCAGTGTTTTCAACTCAGCTGTCCCTTTTGCAGGTCTCTGACCCCGTTGTGCCTGGATCTCCTCTTTAGTCACATTGACTCCTGGCATATGTGATGCCTCAGAAGGCTGAGGCTGCTGGCAAAATACAGCAGAAGATCTCCCAGGATGCTCATCCAGTGACTGGGGACCTGACCCCATGCAGGGGTCTCTATGCGCAGTATTCTCCCAGTACTTTCTTACCTGAAACTCTTCATAACCTCTCATGAACCTTTTTCTTTCTTACCATCAGTTGCACTGTCAACGTGCTCCAGACCAGGCATCCCGTCCTTCCAACACTAGCAGAAGGCACTGGGCTCCCCTGGGATCCTTTGTCACTGATGGAGGGACTGCATCTCCATGCAGGCAAGGACAACAGGAATTCCTCTGGATGTGGTGTGGGTTGGGACTCACAACATGCAGCAACATACTGTGGTAAGAGCAATCAAGGCCAGCACAAAAAAAAAAAACCAAAAAAAAACCACAGCCCCACACAACTCCAGTGTCCATCTGCCCTGACGTGCCAGGAAAGTGGAAAAGCCCAAAACAGTGAGACTGCAGGTCTGTGCAGGTGCTGTACTCATGGGAGAGCTTGTAGCTGGCAAGAACACATTTCAGAAGCAGGGCAGATGCTCTGCACTGTGCAGGTAGGAGCAACCAATTTCCACTGCTGCCCAAATGATGCCCAGAGAGCCCAGAGACACCAGTGCAAGAGTCTGGTGCTGAGTGGGAAGGTGGCCCAGGACACTAGGCACAGGCTGCAGCACCATAGAAGCTTCAAAGTGGGCTTCCTGAGAAGACAAAAACACAAAATGGCATGAGCTGACTGTTAGCAGAGAAGCTGATGTGTGCCCTGAATCATCCCAAGAGCCAGGGGGAGGCTTGCAATGATGTGGTGAGGAATGCATGAAAGCCTTCCCCAGGGCCATCTGAGAGGTCTGGCCAGGTGATCCTATGGTCTCTTACAGCCTTAATACACTATGAATTAATGAGTCCTTTCCTGGTGGCAATTTAAATAGGTCTTCTTGTTTAGCAGAGACTCTTTTCTCTAGCAGGTATAATTACAATAGGAATGCAGAGAGTACCATCAGATGCTGGTCATCCTCTCCTCCCACAATCAGTCTTCCTGCATTTTATTTCTCTGATGCATCAGATCTCATTTTCTTAGAGGGAAAAAGTGCTAGCAAAACACTTAGCAACAACAACTTAAGTGTTATTAAGTCAGGCAATGCCAGATCTGAGACTTAATGCCCTAATTTATCTATCAGTTCCTGCAAAAGAGGCTTCTCAGTGCTATAGCCAGCTGTTGTTGCTGAAGGACACTATATGTATCCAAGAGTCAAGAGCAATGAAGTCTCTCAGCATGTGATGTGTACTGACACTGTCTCTTCCAAGAAGCTCCAGACTTTTCAGCTCCTTCCAGAGTGACAGAGATAGGACTCTGCCAAGCCAAAGCTCATGCTGCAAATTCAGACCTAAAGGCAGTCCCCAACTGCTAAAGAAAAACATTCTGCAAACACCAGATTCTCCTTGCCCACTCAAGTCTGCCTGGATTAACCATCTGCTTTGGTAGCAGTCCCCACAGAAAGGGATACAGTTTGCATACGGGGCAAAGAAAAGAGCAACTGGTCTGTGTTGGGCTGGAGTGAGGTAGAGAGGAACTTGTTCCAGTGCTAATGGCTAATGGCATTTTGTAAAAAAAACAGCATGAACGTAATGAGAAGATAAACTTGAGCAAGATGTTAACCACTAAAACTTAGCCACACAGAAATACGTGACTGTTGTACATATAGAGATATTTATGTGTATGTATATGAGAAGAGGAAGCAGGAAAACTCTGTAAAACACATCACACTAAGTTTGGCTGGTGTGGGCAGAATACACCAGGTGATCCTGGACAACTGCAAACCAGCCTGTTTCTCAAACTGCATCCTCTGTGGAGGTTAAAAGTCTTCCTAAGAAAAAATGAAGTCAGCAGAATCCAGTGAGACGATGAGGAAAGCCCATGGCAGAGCTGGGCCCGCTATGTCCCCTGTGAGGGGACTGTTGGCAGCAAAGCCTCCTTGCTCTGCTACCCACTGCCAGGCAAATGCCCGGGCATGGCTGTGGGCCCCCCAAGCCCCCATCCCAGCGAGACCTGTCCCTGGCCTCTCTCTCTTGCTGCAGCAGAACCACGAGGGGATAACAGGATCAAAAAGAGCAAGTAACAAGCTCTGGGAACTTGTCAGACAGCTGTGGTTCAGCTGAGTCTCAAATGAGCCTCTGAAGGGGAGCATTAGTTCTGTCACGTGGAGCACATGATTTTGGAATTCATTAAGCCTTTGGTACAGCGTTAGCACTGCCGTTCCCTGTCCCAGCCATTAGCCATCTGGCTGGAAAGCAGCCAAGTTTCCCTCAGCCAGGACTGGAGGAACGGCTTGTGTTTGTAGCAAGTTGCAGGAGCTACAGAGCTAGAACATGCATGCTGTAGATGGTCTTGAGAAGAAAATGACTGCTTTTCTTGGAGTCCTTGGCACAACCTTGCCACTCCCCATGTACTCTGATGTGTTTCTGGAGAAATCAGATGCTTCAGAGCAGCTTCCTTTCTTCTTTTACTGAGACAAGTTACAGAGGAATGAAAAATCTGGTCATGGAGAAGTGCAACTAGAAGTGCTGAGAGTCTTGTGTCAGTTACCAAGAACCAGGATGACAGCATCTCTCTTTGGACAAAACCAGAAGAGAACTGAAATTGAAAGCTAAAGGCAAAGGTTAGTGAGTGTTTTTGACTATGTCACAGGAACACGTTTTGCAGCACTATCTCAACTACAAAGTCCTCACTGAAACTCTGTCTCTCCCTTGTTTGTGGATTAACCATGCTGATGATGTAAAGGCACAGAGGTGGCTCCATCCATAGCCAAGACACATCAGACATCTTTGTAGTTCATTTTCCAGGCTAGAAAAAACCTTAGCTGCTTTTTTACAAGAGCTTTAAGCAAATACCTGGATACAATTCCATCTCAGAGCTCTGGGGACTGTGCAGCAAGGCAGCTCTGTGCAGAGGCCAGGGTGCCTCCATGCTCCTGGCCAACGCTGGCTTGGAGCTGGAGTGGTATCCATGCTAGTAGCTCCGTGCTTACGACATTTTAGCCTTAGGGAGCATGGTGGGCACATAAAAACAGCGCTGCAGGAAGCAGCTAGTGGTAGGTGCAGTAGCTCTGGGTCAGGGCTGGATCCACGTTGGATCCAGGCTGGCTTCTGCAGGAACATTTCCGTGTCCTTTCATTGGCAAGTATGTACTTGATCTGTTGGGATTGCACTTCACTCCCCAGTCTGGATAACAGCAAACTTAATATTCCTCTTATGGCCTTAAAACAGACAACTGCCTACTCCTAACTGTGGTCTGCATGGTGTCATGGCCTCAGCTCCTCCAGAGGGCCCAGCATACTGTCCTGGGGCTGTGCAGGGCTCCCACAGAACACATCACTTTCCCCCTCTCTCCTCCCAGCACTGTGCAGGCAGCAAGGTCAGGTCAGCACAGCCTCAGATCCGCAGGCCCTTGATATGTGGTTGCTGTTGTTCCAGCCTAGACAATTTTTGGGTGAGACGATGCCTTTGGCAGAGACTCAGCAGCTGTGCCACTGCCCGCTGCACCAACCGCAGCAGGACTCAGCTGCTGGCAGACACCTCCAAGGCACATAAGCAGCAGGAGAAACACTTTGAAATGCTGTCCCAGGTTTTCTGATGCTGTGAAGTGGTTTTTCCTCCTTGTTTTCCATCATCCTAGTTTGCCAATTATTTTTTGCTTGAGTGAAAGCCAAGCACAGCTTTGGGGAAAAAACCTGTGGTGCACTGGGAGTTCCCCTGGCTGATAACTGCCAGCATCTATGATGCTAAGAGCTGGCCCAGGATGTGGCAAACTAGAGGGACAGACCAAAATGCAAGCTGAAAACTTTCCAGGCTGGCCTGCCCTGTCCAGAGAGGCTGTGAGCCTCAGAAACACTGTGCTTCCTCCAAGGCACAAGGCTGTAGTCAGCAACACTCCAAAATGTAATGAGAGCAGGGTTAGTTACTGCCTAGAGCCTCATTCAAGTGGGAATGTACCTCAAAAGTGGCTAAATACTGGCCATGACCATGCTGCTACTTTGGGCTTTCATCCTTCACCTTTGGATGCTTCACATCCCAACTTCCTCCAAAGAGGCTCTGTAAGAGCTCAAAGTGAAACTAGTGAAATCCTAAGTGGTGTTTAATCTCCTGGAATAAAAGTTGGCTGCAAGAGGTAGAGAGAGATGGCTAATAGGATGTGATTTGCTAGTGGGTTTCCAGTGAAGTCCAAACTCTGGAGGACCAAATTAACACGCAAAAGGATAAATGCCACATACTGTCAGAGACGACGCACCTTTTGCTGTATCTCAAAACCTCCTTCAGTTCTCTGAAGGAGAGCAACTACAAGAAATTAAATTGAAAGCTTTAACAGTATCTGTTAGAGTCAGAAGCCGAAAAGCTAAAAAGCCTCCCACAAGACCACCAAACCACCCCTCCTGAGAACGCCAGACCCCAACATTTTCACACTGGAAGTGTAAAAGCCTGTTCAGGGAAGACAGAGGCACAGCAGAAGAGCACAATGAGTTATCTGCACTACCCAGGAAAGGAGGGAAATCTCCTCTTGCAGGGATGAAGGAGGCAATCTACTTCAACTGAGAGCATCAGAAGGGTGTGTTTCAACACAAATTTATAACACACACAGTAAATTACATAGATGACATTTATTCAGGAGCTCTGGAGGAAGCCAACACAGATCCCTTAGCTGCTTTGGGACATACGGCCTATCACTTAATTCAGCCCAAAACGAGAGGAGTAACAGGAGGCAAATGAGACACCAGGGTTAGTGGGGTTTTTTAAGAGGCTTAGGTAAATATGGGGACCTATGACTTGTGCATCTTAGTTCCAGAATGGCAATTAGGAATAGCACTCTAATTAGGACTAGTTAGGGCTTGTGATTTTTGCTATATTCATAACTAGTCTGGGAAATTTTGTGAGCAACGATGGAGCAGAGTTTGCTGGTGAGGCTCATCTGTGCAGTGTAATGAAAATGAGCACTGTAGAGTTCAAGAAAGGTCTCTCAGTGAAGGGTTGGATGATAAAATTATGAATTAAAGTCAGTGTTGGCAGACGTAACTTACAGGAGAATTTACAGCAGGAGAAGCTCCACCTGCACAAAGAGATAGTTGAGACCAGTAATCCACACTCAGTTAAGCAGCCTGGAGGTTGGCTCTGTGTTTTCTCCCTTCCCCCTCAGACAAAATACAGTGAAATTAAGAAAAGGCAGAAAACGGGGAAAGGAAAATGAAATGCATAGAACAGAGAAAGACAGCTAAGGGAGAGAAAATTAAGGTATGTAATTCCTCCACATGCCATGAGGAAGGTGTTTCAGAAACAATTACTTGTGAAGTTTTATAGTATAGAAGCAAGGGTGTATTGTTTGAATAATGACATAGTGGGTCAAAACCCAAAGAAATTTAAATATTTCTTAGTTGCCAAGGTTGCCATGGAGGCAAAAATAATCTGAAAAGGATCGAAAGCAATCAGATGATTTTATGGAAGAGCAGCCCAGCAAGGACTATTGGACAGAAGGTTGCCTTGGCCGGAATAAGATTAAACTCAGAATTGCTTGAAGCATGTAGCAAAGGAAGTGTGGCTTTATGCCCACATTGCTCTTCAACCTGCTCTAAGCATACCCCACTGGCCACCTTCACGCCCAGGATCCTGTGCTGGTTTGGCCCCTACATCTCACACAGCAGTTTCTATCCTCTTGCAATGCACAGGGAGAGGCAAGTTGAGAAGCAAAGGCCTGGTCAAGTAGCCAAGTCCTAAATGTTGCTGCAAAGTATTTGGTATGGGCAACAAAGTTAAGTAGAAGATAGGGAAGAGGGTATCTTAGAGATACTGTTACAACATTCCACAGTCACTTGACATAGGCTGAAGTGAGGCTGAGGGCAGTGTATACAGCCTTGCCTGGGCCGAGGGCCAAACGGGTCTTTAAAACACGTTTGAAGAAGGAAACAGGTCAACGTACACTGTAGCTTTGCCCAGAAAGAAAGCAAACAATAGGAGGGCTGCCAGTTTTGTGAAAAGGGAGTATGAGCCATACTGGTCCTTGGGTCACAGGTTCAAGTTCATGAACCCCGACTCTATCTCAAAGATGATGGCCACACTGAGGAGAGGTAAAAGCAGATCTGGGAAGAAGGGGAACAAGGAGGGTTGGGAATGGAGACAAATGAAAGTTTCTGGTTTAGCCAGCCTGATGGGGAGCTGCTGGCCAGCCACCTCAAGGGCCAAAGGCAAGCCAGGGCTTTAGTTTGGACAGAAGACTGACCTGGAGTAGGTCTTAGCCTAGTGATGCTTAGCTAAAATGTTTGCAGCCAAGATCATTCAGATGCAAAACACAGAGGGAGATAAGCAACCCTTCTGCAAAAACAGGGAGTCAGGGGAGTGCTCTCTAAAGGATGCCCTGAAACAGCAGCTGCAGGAATGGGGGGGAGGGGGGGGTTGAGACAGCTAGAAAGGCACAGGTTGTGAAATAGAAGTCCTCTCAAACTTCCATGCTCAGAGATCCCTCGCCCACTTCCACTTCTCCTGTGGACTGAAGACTGCATATCCTTCTCGCTGCTCTTCCTACCTTCTTGGGTACTGGCTCTGCCAAGCTCCCCATGCTCAGCTTCTCTTCCTAGCCTTCTTGTCTGAGCTCAGCTAAGTCCCAAGGGGTATGAAATTCAGTGCTCAGGAGATCTCTGGGCTGCCAGGCCCTCTTCTGGGTGCTGCCTCTGCTCACGCAGCCTGATGCAGCCTGGTAATTGCCTTTTTTATGTGAGTACATCCCGTTCAGTTCATCGCATTCCAGCTGAACCATAACATGATACAACATGATTGGCATTCCCACTTTGCCTTACACAATTTGCTCTTTGCTTTTTTAAATAAGAAACAACTTTCCAAGTGCCACAAAGTGAGCTGCTGCTGTGGGGAATGAGGTAGGGCTGCTCCCACAGCTGCTCCTCTTCAGCAGGGAAAATCATCTTCAGGGAGAATTTGAAAGAAATCCTTGGCATAGTTCATGCTCTCACAGGGAGCTGAAGCTCCCGGCTTTGGCCATGCAAGCAAAGACCATGCCAGATATGTCAAACCTGTATTTTATTCTTCAGCACCCCATTGTATTCCCAGCACTTCCTCTCAGCTTTTCTGCACTGCTGGCACACATTTCTCCCTGGGCCAGCCCAGACTGCTCTCCAGTAGCTTGGCTAGACCTTGCTTATAGACAGAGCATTGAGTGTTTGGTAATGCTCCTGTGGGCCAGAGCCTTGCAGAAATTGTGACAATGCCTCCAGCGCTGTGCAATCGCAGCCTCACACTTCTCTTGGTTTCTTTTCGATGTCTTACTGAAAGACCAATAGCAGCCACAGAAGAAACCTAACCTGGCAGCCCAGAAGTGCTGCCCATGTCTGTACCAGGCTCCTAGCTGCTCACATTGAAATTCTACCTCGAGATTCTACTTCCCACCCATAGAATCAGGAGCTAAAAAAATCTGTGATCCATCATCTCTGGCTTTGGGAAGCTTGCCAGGAGATGTGCCATGCACACCCATCAGAGAATTGTCCTGACCCTTCCCTACTGTCATTCCGCTCAGCATCAGCTGTGTGCTCTGCCTGCAGCAGCATCCAGGAGGTACTGGAGGCAGTTGCTGGAGGAAAGCTGCTCACCACCTTTCCTTGGTTCGGTGGTCAGGCTACAGGAGCAAACAGTTTTTTGCAGCTGGATCTTAGCTCTGGGCTTACACCGTGCTCTGTGGCACGGAAACTAGGAAAGTATAACAGAGCAGCTCCGTTACTGAAATGCATTTCTCATACGTGGCTCAGTTCTGTGCATCTGCGAATTCTTGGGAATTTTGGCCCTGAAGTGGTTGGACGTGTTCCTCAGCATGCAGGCCTTCCAGCTGCCCGGTGGTGAAGGAAGCCAAGGAGAACATTAGCACAGGGACCAAGGCTGCCGAGCAAAATGTCCCTGGGCTTAGCCAGGAAGGCTGCAAAGAGCAGCCTGTGGCTGCCTGGACTGGTTCTGTCCTGAACAGTCTCAAAGCAGCTGCCAAAACCCAGCACGGGGAAGAGAAAAGGTGCGTTAATGCTGCAGGGCAATGCTGGGGAGAGCCAGGACGTGAGGCTGAGACAGACACCACTTCCCTGCCTGGTCACCAGCACTGCTGCCTTCTGACCTTTCTTCTCCTGAAAGAGAAGAAACAATCCCACGGTTAGAGGCAGCTGAGACATGGCCATGGCCATCCTGCAACACACTAATAAGCTTCTTTGGCCCCCATGCCAGCCTGTGCAACGGGGCCTGAGCTGCACTCGTGCCCCACCAGGGAGAGGTGAAGCAGGCTGGGCGGTGTGGCTGCCCTGTGCTCTTGGAGCAGAGGGACCTGCCAGGGACAACCTGAGCCAGAGGAAGCTCAGGAAGGCTGCAAAGGGGCCGACTTTCCCACAGTATATATAGGGAGGTGAGGCCGGCATGTGGGACACCCGGATTGCTGGCCCTCGGGCTTTCAGCTTGTCCACTGACACACTCTGTGCCTGCCCTCAGAGGTGTCAGCTGTTCTCCTCCCTTTGCAATCTGCCAATGAACCGACTGCAACTTAACAGAAACAAAGAAAACACTGAGCTTTTCCTTATACAAAGACTTTCATTGAAAAGAGATATATTTTAAAAGCTAGAAAATACATAACAAGTAGCACGGTCCTGTATAGAATCATACAACTGTTTTGGTTGGGAAAGACCTTTAAGATCATGAAGTCCAAACACTAACCATTGCTTGTACAGTGCAAGCTCTCTACCTTCAGTGTAAAACAGAGTGTTGTCCAGCCTGGACTGGTGATTCCAGTCATACAGTTTGGCTAATGGTTCCCTGACTTGAGGGCTGGTTAATGACCTGGGAGCAATGTGCCAGTACACTGATGCACAGGCAGGAAATTTGCTCCACAGGAAGATCTTCTTGCCCCTCGTCTCAGGTCCTGTTCAAGTGCTGCTGCACTCAACAAAAACAACACACCAGATTCAGTAATGGGATGAAGCTGGAACACAAAAAGTTCCACTTAAACATAAGAAAAAAACTATTTGACTGTTGATGTGAGGGAGTCCTGGCACAGGCTGCCCAGGGAGGGTGTGGAGGCTCCTTCCTTGGAGGTCTTCAAGACCCATCTGGACATGTTCCTATGCCCCCTGGTCAAGGGGAATCTGCTTCTGCAGGGGGGTTGGACTGGATAATCTCTAAAGGTCCCTTCCAACTCTACCATTCTGTGATTCTATGATTCATTCTTTACTTACCAAGCCCAAGCCCAGCCTCCCTTGGCACCCAGAGCAGCAGATACATAGGACCAAAACAGAGAACTTGAAGGGAAAGAGGTAGGAAATCAGCACAATCAGTACAAGTATCTGTGAAAGAACAGTTCTTTGGAGATCCACAGTTTGTGACTATTAACAGCATGAGGCGAGGTGGTCTCCAGGAACATTGAAGTATCAACATGCTGACTGGCCTGTCAGGCACTGTAGGTCCGTGCAGCGTGCGACTTTGTATTCTCTCCCCTCTACCAGGATGAGACCAGTCCAGACACTGCAGTTTCAGCCACTGAGACCGGCTGAGTGCTGATGAAAGCTACCTTCTGCAGCAGTGCTGTCTGAAGGCTCAGGGTCAGATGGATGCAGCAAAAACAAGAAGAAAAAAAAAAAAAAAAAGGCTGCTGTGTCTGGATATGTTCACCTAGTTGGGCAAGGCCCAGCAGCACTGGAGAAAAAATCAGGCTAAGCCACTTTGACCTGCAAGAAAATCAAGAAACACAGCTCAGTGGAGGACATAAAAGGAGGGCTCCGTCCAGCAACTTGTGTGACTTGTTTGCATGATCTGTGCAGGTCCCCCACGTTCTGTCTCTCTTCTGCTTAACCTCAGACACGAGGAGCATCCCCTAGGTACATCCATACCCATGCACAGAAATGAAGAAATTAAGCCAAACACTTCAGAGAGAGGCTTTTCTCAGCTGTCAAGAGGAAGACAAGACAGGCCACATCTAAAAAGTTTTGTTCTGACATGAATTCCTGGGAGAGGAACCAGGCAGGGAACTCATCAATCCCAGCGCAGGGCTGCAGGCCATGCAGTGAGTCTGCAGTCAACAGCACGTGCTTCTGATCCCTTTCCACTCCCAGCTCTCTCCAACCCAGGTTTCTCCAGAAGTGTCCACTACCACTTTTGCCTTTGGCAACCCAAGGGGACAGGTATTTACTCTCTGACTGCACAGGGGGGCTGCTCATTCACTAGATGCTTCAGACATATACTGCAATTAACCCAGTACACGTTACAGCCTGGGTAACCTGTTGTGTTTCCAGCTGCTGAAACCTTGTTCAAAGTCCTCACAGACTGCTGCCTTTTCATCTTTTCTCAGCCCTGCCTTCAGCTCATTGGCTCTGCTACCGCCGAGGGCTCTCTGCCCAGCACCCACTTCTGATACGTGCCTCTCTCCACAACATTAAGGCACTGCAGCTGACCACTGAAGCATGCAGAAATGCTTTCTGATGGTACTTGTTCTTCCAGCCCCAGGCCCCTAACAAACTTTGAGCTCCCTCCAGCAGCCTTGTTATTGCACTGCAGGCACAATGTGCACCAGAGGTGCTGGGAACTCAACCTTATGCTGATTTGTCCCATTTTTCCTGGTCTCTTTGCAGTCCTGAAACAGAAGCTGTCTATTGTCCTCTGTTTTTCCTGCTCTATTTCTAGGTAGTTGGTGGCCAAGAGATGCTCCAGGTGGTGCAGGATGCTCCTCTATTTCCTGGGGAAGCTGTAATTTCTATCTGCCCTCCCATGTGTTGCCTCCTCTTACCATGTCACTTGGGCTTTACATCCTCAATGCTGAGAGCCTGGCAGCAGCTCTGTACAGAGGTGTTGAAGGGACTGGATGAGAACTGCAGTGAGAAACAGAGACACAGCATTAGGGGAGCAGTGTCTGGGACACTGCCCCTTCTGTTGAGGGCTTGTCTTTTAGAGAGCCTCTCAGGGTCTCCCTCAGCCTGGCACTTCCAATGAACACAGTCTTGACCTAAGGCTGACAAATAAAACCTGTGACTCAGGAGCTGGGAAACTGTGGGGTACTTGTGGAAGACTTCTCTCTCCCTGGGTAAGGCAGCTCCACGTGTCCCAGAGTGGCTGTGGGGTGGCAAGGCTTGGCAGAGGACATGCCCCAGCTCACCTGCTGAATCTCCTGCATCGCCAGGCGGATGGAAGAATGTAGGCGAGGGAAGGCTCGTTGGCTGTCTCTCTCCTTGCCTGACCTTGGCTTTGTCCCACTCTTCTCCAGGCTCTGTTCCTTTTGGCAATTCTTGCTCCTCCTGAACCACACGTGTCTGAGAACCATGGCTACTCCTGACTGCGGAGCAGGTCTGATGGTAGAAGGCCTGGAGGGGCAGGCCTGCTCCTCTGGAGAGGTCTCTCCTTCGGCTGCTGGTGCATCCAGCGTGAGGCACTCCAGATCTCTGTCATCCAAACTCTCACTACTTTTCTAAGGGAGGGAAGAGTGGACTCAGCAGTGGCTTGCGCATAACCCAGACAGCATAACAAAGAGGAATATGCATCTGTGCCCGCTGCTGACATTCAAGGGGCGTGGTGGTCCTGTCAGGACTGCTCCTGCCCCCCACCCCATAGGACTCCCCAGTGTCCCAGCTTGTAGCTTTCCCCTGTGCAGGTAGAGAGGCCAAGCTGCTCAGCCAGAGCAGGATACCCCCAAAGGGAACATGAAAGAGAGGGGCTGCTGGTGGCACAGGCCATGCCCTCATCTCATTTTCCACCTGCAGATCCTTGACATTCACCTGCCCACAGGGAACAGTGAGAAGCTCCATGAAGGGCTGGATGCCCACAGTCTGGTGGTACTGAACCAGCTCAGTGAGTGAGGCATGAGCCCGGTCCTCTCCCAGGATGACATAGCGCGCGTTGGGCTGCATCTGGATCATGTAGTGTCTGCAGCGGCCTTCACCCCTGGGGAGAGGGACAGACAGATAGAGTCATGGCACCAGGATACAATGTCTCTCCAGGATCCAGTCATTGCTTCCTATGCTTGTCTCAAGAGGCCAGATGTGATTAGGAGCCCAGCAACACCTATTACACAGATGCAGGAGATGCATCATGCTGTAGGGTCACACACTATGCTAGTAGGTGCTGGAGGCCCAGCAACGTTCCCAAGTCAGTGAGAGGAGAGCCCTGGCAGCCATAACCAAACACCAGCTGACTGTACTGCCTCCCATGCCTCTTGTCCACATTAAAACTCTGTCCTATCCCTTGCCTAAGGCTGCAAAAAGACCATGCCCTTGTAGCACTCTGTGCCTCTCTCCAGGCCCTCCCCTAGACTCATCTCCTCTGCTTCCATCAGTGCTTCTTCCACCTGATGGTTTGCCCACTCAGCACAAGCAGGACCTGCACCCTTGGGGCCAGAGCACCTCACACACAAACAGATGTAGTTTCGGTGAAGACAGACTCCACAGTGTCCTGTCTGATACTCCAGACTGTGTGAGGCAACCCCAAGAGGAGAAGCTCAGCATCATCCTCACTGGACTTCTCTGTGGAGGAGGTTAACACCTCCAGCCATGCATAGCTCAGATTAGGACCTTCTTTCTGCTTCTCTGCAAGGCTTATTACCTACCTGTATGTCAAGATGTAGCCTGGTCTGCTCTGGCTGATCCGAACAAGGAAGCAACCCAAAGGCTTGTGAATCAGCAAGTTTTCAGCCTCCCTGGAAGCAGGAAATAGATTTTCAGCAGACATTGAGCAGCTGCCTCTGTGCAGAGATTCCCGTCTGATCTGCCCTGCTCCCATCCCACAGGGAAACCAGCACCTCCCTCTTGTTCCCAGCAACAGGTTTGCAGGATCAGCCTTGCTGGTGAGGAGGCATAATACTCTCAGCCAAAGCCTCTCCAAGAAGGTCTGCTCCAGCAGTCTGGCTAGTGCAACACCAAAAAATGCCTTGCAGTACAGAGCACTTTACAAAGCATGTCTGAGATGAGGAGGCTCTGTATATACACATTTCCTACACTCCAGGGCTGACGGAAGAAGTCAGGATGCTTGTGAGTTAGTGGTGCTCAGCACAAGTTAAACCCAGGGCAAGTTGGATTACACCACTCTGGCACTCTAAGTTTCCTGCTGGAAGCAGGTCTTCCCTCTCTCTGCCCAATACACAAAGCACTGCTTTGTGCTTGTCATGTGCCTTGCTCTAGGCTAAAGGTGACTGCAAATCACCAAGGCAATTTGGGATTGCTCTGGCAGCTCCCTTACAAGAGACTTCAATCCAGCAACAGGAAGTACCACTTCAAAAGTATCTAAACTTGTGTCCTGGGGGGAAGGATCTCCCAAGTACTTCATTGTGAAGTGCTCATGACTAGCCTTTATTCAAACTCTTTTGTTTTCTGGGTGCTGCTTCCCATCCTGCATTCTTGGGTCTGTGGACAGAAGTATCAATGCAGCTGGAGGCCTTTTATCTTAAGAGAGAAAAACCCCACGCAAGTACCAGGGAGCTACTGTAGTGCCCTTTACTAAGCTATGGTGCTGAATAATGCCTCTGAGTAATGTTCACACTGATAAGATGATAAAATCCAGGAACCTGTGATATAACAAGACTGAAGGAGATCTGCAGCTTTAACAGAAAAAAGTTACTAAGTGGAAGAAGATGATAAGGGTATCCAAAGGACAGGCACTGCTTGGCAGCAATGCCCACACACAAGTCACACCAAATAAGGGATGCTGGCAGTTAGCAAGCATGCAGTACCATAGAGTAACTTGCAAACAGAGGAGATTACAGACAGAAATTCTGATAGTCTACCTGCTAACCTCATTGTCTTGCTCTTATTTCACCACTGGCATAATCAGTATTTCTATGATTGTGTCGCTGCTTGGAAAGCAGTGCTTGGCTCAGCCAAGGGTGTGAAGTGTGAGGTGAATCCAGCAGCAAAATTGCAAGCATTTAAATCCAACTTTTCCCAAAAAATGGTCACAGTAAACAACTTGACAAGGAAGTAAGTCATTGTGGATGTCTCTCCCAGCCTACAGTGATGTAAATTCCACCTATGCTGCGTGCTTCTTAGATGGGCAGAGGTATCAACAAAATGTCTTCCTTTTCCCTTTATCTAAGGGCTTTGGAGGAATCTTATACTGGATACTCACTAAAGCCACTCTTAAGATCTTTTGAAACACATGTGCACTGAATTCTGTATCCTCCTGCTCTAAACTGAGAGATAGGAGGTCAGAATGAGTCCGAGCAAAAGTCCATCCTCATTCCTTATCGTGTCTCTGCAAACAATCCACAGCAGTCCGTACTCACCGGCGGCTGATCATCCCATGCAGCCAATCTGGAAATGCACCATCATCCTGCATAACCTTCTGGGCCTGAGTCTCTTTGAACCAGCGCAGAGTTGCCCCTCTCTTGAGTCTCCTCATTTTTGCCTCTTCTCCCATCTCCTCTGTCCCCAGAACAGGGCGAGGCGCAGAAGGGTCCAAGAAGTTATCAAAAGGAGTGGACTGAAAGTAGGGAGAGGGTGAAAGTGGGTGTGGAAGCAAGGTCTAAGGCAGGGGGCCTCTCAAGGGATCACTTTGGTAGCAATCCCATTCCTGAGTCCCTTAAGACAAGATCAGTTGCCAGCTATCAGACTCTGCCTTCAGTTCCTCAAAGGTCTCAACCACTCTTTTTAACCACAATAGGAAAAGATTCTCTTATAACAAGAATGACAATGTTTTCCTGTGACCACATGCAGGGAAATACGTGCATGCAGAAGGTGGAAGGGGCAGGTAAGCAGCACACCTGGCTTAAGGGG
This sequence comes from Urocolius indicus, assembly GCA_013401255.1. Classification (NCBI taxonomy): domain Eukaryota; kingdom Metazoa; phylum Chordata; class Aves; order Coliiformes; family Coliidae; genus Urocolius; species Urocolius indicus. The sequence continues at coordinate 36,334 of WBNH01009329.1, read as the reverse complement.
CCCCAGGCAGAGCCAGTATCTCTACCTCTGTTAGTTTGCTGCGTGGCCGTGGCACCGGTGGCTGTGGTGGCTGATCAGGAGGATGGAGACAAGGCTGAGGGCGCCTCTTTCGTGGCATGGGGACTGGAACGGAGATTCTTTCTGCAACAAGAAGAAAGAAGTGGATGAGATCTAGTGTTCAGAAACACGAGATCCATTCTCCACGTGCCTAAGATAGGGACAGGCTCTGATGCATGTAGCATGTGGAAAAGACACAGCTTGGCACTCCTCCCAGCACCGCCAGGCAAATGACCTCCACTATGCTGCTTCTGGTCCCCACAAAGAAAGCCATGCTCTCAAAGGCTGGCACCTCCCTGCCCACGACACTGAGGGAGCCTCCAGCCCCAGTAGAGCCATGGGCACCACCAGCATCTGCAGCTGAAAGCCTTTCAGGTCACCATGAGCAGCCATGCACAGGGAGAGTGGGAGCAACTCACTCTGGGCCTCTGCTTCTGCTGCCAGCTGACGGCTTCTTTCTCTCTCTGCTTCCTCCTGCAGCCATCGTGCCTGAGCTCTTAGCTCTGCCACCAGTTTTAGGTAACTCTTTCTGCACCTGAATCCTCTGAAAACTGTTCAGAGAGAAGTTGTGGTTAGAAAAAAAAAGTTCTGTTCATGCCTTTGTCAGTCCCTGGGGGAAGCACTCTGGGTGACAATGCAGTGCTAAGCCCTCAACCCTTGAATCATGTTAATGAAGAGCAACGCAAACTCTGTCGTGAGCAGGCAGTCAAAACCACGTGTGAACTGCCTTCTTCTCTCTAAGCTGCCAGATCATGGGTTTAAAAAACCCCCACGTTACAGATCTAAGCTCTCATCTCTAATGCCAAGGCATCAGAATACTGAAGAAGCAAAGTCTCACAGAAGGGCTTCTCTTAACCATCAATCTCCTTGGTACCCTTTAGACATTGTGAATGAGACAGGATTTCCTTGGTGCTAGCCCACAGGAAAACCTTTCCCATCAGCAGCCAGACACTGCATTATGATGCCTGCTCTACCAGGTACTACAGCATTTGAACTGAAGGCTGCACCCTCTCATTCCCCACTATCCACACATTGTCCTCATGGATATCAAGGCACAGGATGTGACAGTCTAACATTTGTCCTACTGTGCACAGATGGAAGCTTGTCAGATGTTTCAGCAGAGTAATAACTCCTACAAAAGAGAAGAATAACAGAGAGGGAACAGGTAGGGTCACAGCCTCCTCCTCCTGGTTGCACAAGAGCCTGTTCAGAGAGAAGTATCAAACTGCCCACAGTGCCTGCTCTGGACAAACTGGCTGCCTCAGCTGATGCTGCCTGGAAATGAAAGACAAAAAGCCACGAAAACGAAGCTTCATCCCCTTCTGCCTGTCTCTGAAAGCAGGAATGATACCCTGTTTCACTCATCTTCTGTTCCCTCTCCTCAGTTCAACACCACTCACAAAGAAGCCCTGACTTCAGAGGACAGCCAGACTCTATAATGTGGCCATATCATATGCTTGACTTGCTCAGTCCAGCTCTCCTGGCCCAGGCTTTCCCTTTTATGGCTTACACTGTCTGACGGCTCTCCCTGTTTGAGGTTGAGCACCAAGGAGGTGGGCATCTCTAATAAGCATTCTGACTCCACGGGGCTTTGACATTGAGATGGCATTTGTCTTGCCCTTTTGCCATCTGTAAAGGTGCAACGGTGGGCGACGGACTGGAGAAAAGATTTTCCCTGCCCTGGTCTGGAAGCAGAGTTGAAGAACTCTGCTGCCCCCAAGCTCACCTTTCTGTATAACAACTGCTGCTCTTTCCAGTCGCTCCACATACTTTGCCAGCTGTTCCTCATGCCAATACTTAAAGAAAAGTTTTGACTTTCTGTGAAGTTGAGTAGAGAAAAAAGCAGTGAGATATGCTGTTTGCCTGAACTTGCATCCATCATCCTATGGATGGGCCTTTCCTACAGCCATAAAGTTCTCTCTGACGGGAACTAGAGAACAGTCAACATATATAAACTCACTGCAGTTCAGGCCCTTCATTCTGACCCACACCTACCCACATATCCAGCCTGTCAGCTCTGTACTTTGTAGAATTTCCAAGCAGCTGAAAGAGGAAAAAAAAAAAAAAGAGTGAAATAAATTATTTTGCAACCAAAATGAACACTGTGCAGCCAGTTGTTTTAGGTGCATAAAAGGGGAGAAATATGAGACTATGCTTCAATATTTCTATGTTACACTGTCACCTGACCACATCCAGTAACTGGCTGTCACTCTGAGGTACAGCTTAGGATCACATTCAAGAACATGAGCAAAGGGGCTCCCAGAGGCACATTTCCTTCAGCTTCCTGGGAGGCAATTCTGCCCAGCCTATTTTATTCTCAGAACTGTTTTTCCTCATTTCATTTCCAAGCTGTTTGGAGCACACAAGCTGCAAGGCCAGCACAGCAAGTCTTCCACTAGAAAGTCTGTTTTCAAGTTCCACTTTCACTTTGCAGACTTTAGAGATAAAATATGAGTCACTGGGAAAGATTCCCAACACTTGGAACCTAAAACAATACTTTATCTGCACTGCACTGATATCTTCCTCCCTCTGCCTGCAAATCCAGGCTGTGAAAAGCAAAGTGTCTCTTTTCGTTAATATCTCACGTAGCAAAGCAGAAGTTGTTTTCCTCCTACCTCAGCCAAAACTTGCTGTGCCAGACTCTATATCCAAGGTAATTTTTTTTTTTCTCAAAAACATCCTAAGTTTTCTGGGTTTGAAAACAAACTGTGCTGACATCATCTTGTCACCATCAACATGTTTACCATCATCTTTCTCTCAGCCATGAGATTCTCTCTTGACTTGGATCTCAATTGGGTTCGCAATTCTCACTAATTCAGTATTACCACTTACTTCAAGGAAGCCCTGTGAAGGCTGGAGAAGCTGCTGCTGTTCCAGGAGAACATTCAAACCTTTTTTCTTAAAAACTACCACCACCAAAAATATCAGCTTGCTGCCCCCTATGCTTCATTTTCACTATCAGTCACCATTGACCACGGCAGGAAGGAGAGACTGAGAAGCTGAGAAATTGTTGCCCTAGATGTAGGAAGAAAGAAGCTGACAGAGTAGGACTGTAAAGCTGGAGGGGTATTTATTTCTGTAAGGAACAGTCAGGTTCTGAAAGTGCTGGGGGCATATTATGCCTGTAAACATAAAAAATGTTTGGACCAGAAATATCCTCTCCAGCCCAGGAGACATTCAGGGCTGGCGGCTTGCTCAGCATTGTCTTTATCTCTTCTCCCACGAGACCATCAGGAAAAAGCCTGGAGAGGCACCCAGCAACTGTACTGAGCCCTTGTTATACTGAGTTTAGTGGATACTGGGTTCAGATCCAGTACCGAAAGTGGATGTCAAGAAAGCTGAAGAGGGACTTTTTACAGGGACATGTAGTGATAGGACAAGGGGTGATGACTTTAAACTGAAAGGGGGGAGATGTAGATTAGATGTAAGGAAGAAGTTCTTCCCTGTGAAGAACTGGAAGTGCTTGCCCAGAGAGATTGTCCTTGCCCATGGCATGGGAGGCTGCACTCTTTAAGATCCCTTGTAACCCAAACCATTCTGTGGTTCTATGATACTGTGATACCTTTGACCATTATTATGACTCTCTAAATGAAACACATTAGCTAGTTCTCATACCATGGGATAGCAAGGCTTTACAGTAACTTAACGGAATTGCTACCCAGCAATTCAAGAAATATGTAACTCATCATTGTACCAAATGGTTTTAAAATAGTAATTGCCCTGGCCTAAGGATTTGTGTTCCCTGTCACCACAAAAACTCACCCTCACTTTGCTCCTTTTACTCATTTGCTGTGCCACTCTGAGAGCAAAATCTCAGAACAACAAACAGGATTTTGTATAACAAAGGAAGGGTTCCTACCTTTCTTTTGTGAGGGAAACATCTGGTTTAACTAGAAGAATTCCATATCTGTGAAAAACAATACAGCAAGGTAAAAGCCACATCCTTGGTGCTCTGAGCTGATCCATGTCACCTTCAGAGCAATCAACAATAAACCATTCTCTTTCCCACTCAGCCTCCTGCAGCAAACTACCCCATGATCTCAGGCATGTGGACTTCAAAGAGGCTGTTTTACTTCTTGCTTACTTTACTTTATCTGGTTACTAGGGTTGCTTCTTTAACAATGCCTAACAATGAACATTTAGAGGTTTGAGCAAACCTTTCAGCAAATTCCTCAAACGAGGGTCTCCAGGAGAAACCATCTCTTCGGATACGGATTGTCTCCAGCAGTCCATTGTACCGGAGCTGAAGCAGCACCACAAAGACAAATAGAGACAGGTCATTAGGACACCAGTTTGTTCTTCTGCAGCCAGAAAGTCATTCAGTCTTAAACTTCTCTAGTTCAAACAAAGAAAGTTTCGTTATGAAAATGTTTTCTTGGTTAGAGACTGAATTTACCACATCCTGTAACTCTGATGATTAACCACTCTTGAGTGAATAGTTGAAAACCACAAAAAACAACTGGAATAACTTCACCTTCCAGCCTTGGGTATTGCTTTGCCTCTGTCCCTTAGAGGACAGCCTTCTGCTTCTAAATCTGGACATAGAAGTGCTCTGAGGCATGGATGAACTTTCCTCTTAATCCTGTCCTTTCTTACACGTATTAAACAGGCCACAGAGCTTTCTGAACTCTTCTAATAACTTTCAGTATTCTTCACGGTGTCTGAATTTCAGACTTGACACAATATCCAAAGACAGTCATGTCAGCACACAGCAGCTCCTATCTAATTGATCCCATCTCGGCTCCTATTCAGAGTTGACCTGGCTAATAAATAGGTGAGAACAATCTCCTTCACAGAGTAGCATTTTTCATGGAGAAGTACTTTCTGTATCAGACCCTAACCTGGAGATGTACAGATGAATCCTAGTACCCGGGATGCAGATCTCTCTGTATTCAGAAAACAGAAATAGGACAGAACTGAACTAAGGCTGCAAAACCTGGACCTAGAACAATGTGTCACAAAGACAACTAAGCACCCAAAACACTCATATGTACACAGTGTGCCTACTCTTTCTCCTGCAAGGGAACACTCAGATCAGCTGGCTTCCAGCTATCTCCTCCCTGCCTTTTGGTGAGGTCTGCCCTCCCTGTTGTGATGTGGCAGAAGTACTTGTAATGGACATTGCCTCTCCTCACCTGCTGCAGCACCACCTGGTTGTCCACCACACCTGGCTCCTTCTGGCTGTTGGGCTTTATACAACGCACAAAGTGGGGATTGGCAGAATACATCCTCTCCATGAGCACCATCAGGGAATGCTGGTGAGGGCAGAGAAAGATCAACAGTCCAGTAAGCCAAAGCACTGCCAGAGCCTGGTATGCAATACTATGCTGTGAGAACTGTTTTCACACCCCACAACAACTAGTGAGGCTCTGACAGCAACCGCACCACACCATGATTAGCTGTGCTTGGCACACAGAAAACCCCCTGTCTACACCCTGGATGCTTTAACTATGCTTAGCAGCCTGGAAGCCCTCACTAAAGTATCACTGCACTCATCTCAAGGAGCACTGCAGGGAAGCAATACTTTACCCGAAACTGAGCTCCAGCAGATTGTTTTCGTGTGCTGTTGAACTTGTCGTCTGCTCCTGGCATGACCTGAAACCAGACCCAAACAAAAGATCAGCCCTGGAAACAGTGTTACTCAGATTGCTCTGCTCGGTAGTAGATGGTAAAAAGGAGAGAGAATGGATTTCAAGGGAGGGAAGATGAGTTAAACATATCAGGAGAAACAATCAGAAAACTCCATAAAAAACAGATGAGCAACTGCTGGAAGCAGATTGCTGTCTGCTCTGATTTTCAACCAATTTATCTGCTGTCTCCTCTTATTTTCAGCCAGTTTATGTCTGCTCACATTTTCAGACAGTTTCTCAAATAACAAATATCTTTTATCAATTGCCATGTGGACCTAAAGTGCAATACCTTGGCTTTCACGTGAGGCATCAGTGTCCCTGTCCTGGAGATAGTGGCTGGAAGAACAGAGATGATAATTAATTTTGTACCTTTGCTCACAATCAACCACATCTAAACATTCAAACCTCACTTCACACACAGGTCTCCTTGCAACTACTGAATCACAGGCAGGGTATCAGGATTCACCATATGGAAATAAAAGGAAAGAGTTAAAGAAAGGGAGATGAAAATGCAAATATATGAAGGATACAACGCAGGCAATATTATTTTCAGCCACTAAGAAGAGAAGGCAATCAGGTTACTGAATAAACCTAGATGACCTTGAAAACCCATGTCATCAACAGCCATCTAACAGTGAAGAAAAAAGGGACAGCAAATTGGACAGCAGTCAAGACGGGAGGCTATATAAAGTCAGACAGCTTAAAACTAATTCAGTGACAAGATGAAAAACTCAGGGAAGTTGAAGTTACTGAAGGATATAATGACAGTCCTGCACACATTTGATGCAATAGTCTCATGTGAATAACAGAATCACAGAAGGGATGAGGCTGGAAAGGGCTTCTGCAGGGCAGCTGGGCCAACCCCTTCTGCTCAGCAGGGCAACTTGGAGGTGGCTGCCCAGGACTTAACAATTGATCTGAATACAAGTTCCGTCTGCTGCTTATCAACTTTCAAAGAGTTGAAACTAGACTATCATCAGTAACAGCACAGAAGTGGTAAAGGAGAAAGATACTCCTGCGCAGAAAGGCTGAAAAATACAGTGGAGATAGAAAAGAAATTAATAGGTTGATTGCAAATCCCAGAAAGTGTCATGGAATGAACAGAAAAGACAGAAAAAAACACTGCACCAGAACCCCCGTGTTCAGCCAGAAAAAAATCAAGGAAGCATCCACCTGACTCTTCTGTATGTGTTTACTTTCACAGAGGCCTTGGAGACACTGAGGGATTATTATTAACTGGAAAGAGGGAGTGTAGTGGTGGGAAAGAAACAATGCACAATCTCAGACGTTTTTAACAACTTTTAACAAGTTGTACCTGAAAACAAAAATATGTTTGAAAAGGATACTCTCTACACTCATTGTTTGTGGCTTTACAGAACTTTTTTCCCTGTGAACAGTTAGAAGCTATGACCATGTCCAGCTTAATTTCTAGACAGAAACAGAGCACATGGGAAAGGCCAGCACGGACAGTCCTGCACTGGCCCTGGAGAAGACATCTGAGCAGTGGCTAATTCTCTGGAAGGAATATAACATGCCTTGCTTTCCAGAGGAAAACAAGTAGCACCAACAGCTTGGTGTATGCCAGCAGTCTCACTCTGAGCTGCAGCCTTTCCAGAGTCTCCCTGGGGCTGCCAGCTGTGAAAAACCTTCATAGCATAGGAGCCTCATTTCCACTCTTAATTCTTGCCAAGGTGGTCCTCAATTCCTGTGTGATGCTCTATCACAGCAGAAGGACTTGCCTGTGAACAGCACGCTGAGCAAGGGGGTGATGCTGTTGATGAAGAGACCACGGACATTGGCTGGCAAGGTGTCTCTGTTCTTCTCTAGAAAACCCCCAGCGGTATATTGTACCTAGGAGGAAGGTCAGCAAGTTACTAAGAACAGCAGTGCTCACAGGATTGCAGCGAAAGCCACCTCCACAGCTTGCCAGGAGCAACTGTTAAACTGAATGCACAGTAGCTTGCATGTGAATTCTGTAAATACATATGCATTCCACTCAGATGCAAAAACCAAAGGACAAAACTCCTGGATGACACTGAGGCATTAGGACCACATGAGCCTTTTCTTGTTCTCTTTTCCTTGATTATGAAGTTTTGTTTACTTCTGGGTTAAGCTTCACTCTGTTCCTTGCTCTCTCCCCTTGTTTCTCTTGCTCCCTTCATCACTGACCTCCAGACTAGTGCCCTCCTTCCTGTGTTAGGTGTTAATTTTTTCTTATAGAGGATGTCTCAAGTAATAACTCAGTCAACAGTGGTGAAATGAGATTACAAAATTGCTTGTTACAGTGACCAAAACTGTCATATCTCTCATCAATTCAACACGTTCAGCCAATGCTTTCAAAATTGGTGGCAGAAAGGTTACATGTACAGTCCTAAAGCTCAAGCTGCCTAGACACTATTTGAATGCATAAATAACTGCCTTCACCTGGCTGCTCTCACTGAGCTCCTCGGTGCTTGCAAGAAAACAGTGACTGCCCAAAAGGTAAAGGGAAAGCCATTAGACTGTCCTTCGGTGCTGTGTAGTGGATGAAGGGCTTTTACTCTAAAAAGAACTACTTTAAGCTTAGAATTCCAATAGAATGATGATGACTAAAGCAGGTTCTTCTGATACCTTATGCTTCCAGAGGTAGCCCCACTTTCCCCAGGGTTTCTTTCTTCCTATGCCTTCTACAAAAAGCCCAGGGAACTCTAGAAGGCAGCTTCCTGGGAACACATCACTTCTGTTACTATCATAATCAGACCAAAACAATGACTTATTTGTCAAACAGCACATTTCCCTTCTCCTCTGTACATCACAACAGCATTCCTCCTGCAAACAATACATACTTTCCCAGCATAATGAATGATGCTGAAGCCCAAAACACGGCCTCGGGCGGGCTGAAAGTGTAAATTCCCCTTGAAGTTGCTATTGAGTTTATCCACAAATGTCTTATCAGTTCCCTGCAAGAAAGCACATGTAATAATCAAACTCTAAGGCTGCAACAGAGACATGATCAGAGCATCTAGAAGTAAAACAAAGTGCTGGAATTTGCCTTGGCTATGCAAACAGTTTCATACTGTACTTTCTCTCTGACTCTCCAATGAGATGCCAGTACTGTAATGTTAGACTATCCCTGATCTGGCTATCCTGTCTTATCAGTCACACATGGGGACATCTCTCTTCATCCTGCTTTTTAAAGTCACACTCCAAAATTAGAGACCCTTCTGCAGCCCAGCTACTTATTGTTGCATCCCTCCACACTAATTTCTCTGCTCCATGTCTCACGCATACCTGAGGGAATGCACTCTGCTCATCCAGAAGAGACAGAAGTCCAAGTGGCTTGGCCAGGAGGAGATTCTGAAGGGACAGGAGACACATTACAGATATCTAGAAGCAGTACAAAGCATCTACTCTCACTTATGCCACCCTTTTAAGACATGCTTCCCAAAGCACGTCTCTTCCCCGTGATAGAAAGACCAAGACTCCTCTCTTGGCTGAGTGAAGCAATTCTCTTTTGTTGGTCCTCTAACTCACCAGAATAGGTTCATTATTGTTGAAAGTGATAGTCTCCCAAGGCAGCTCTTCTTCCTTATAGGCTGCTTGCTCCAGTTGGAAAATGTGCTGAAACAGAGAAAAAAAGGAGGCTGGAGTACCCAGTAGATTTGGACAGACAACCCTGAGCATACTCCTTCCCACTCTGGTCAGAGAACTGAGGTCTGGCTCTCTCACCAGTGGCAAAAGAGACCCAAGATGAAACTGCTGTTCTGCATGCTCTTCCATAAGCCTCAGTGACACACACAGTGTGAGTGACACACTGATGCTGGTGCACTAAGCAGGAATGCTCCTCAGAGTCTAGAGTGTCCCTGCTTGACCCTTCTACTTCTTCCTTCCCTGCCCCTGTGACTTCCCTGTCATCACAGAGAAGATTGTCGCACTCTATCCTACTTCACTAATCACCATTTTGTCTTTCAAGGCAATAGACCTACTTTTCCCCAAGCTCTGCTTCACATGCCAGACGCATCAGAGCTTTCCTTTCTCCACCACACTGGGTGAGATCACCCACAGCAAACTTACATGGTTGAAGAAGTGCTGCAGCTGCTCGTTAGCCAAGTTTATGCAAAGCTGTTCAAAACGATTCACTGCAAAATTTTCAAACCCAAAAATATCCAAGATACCTAAAAGAAGGAAGATAAACACAGCACGGAGTCTGCAGACCATCCTTGCAGACACCTGCATATCCCAACACATAACTAAGTTTCCCATTCCCAGCTCTCGTGACACAGTGAAACCCCAGACAAGTCACCATTGGCACCTCTCCCACAGCTTGCCTTGGAGAGCTAGTTAGGAGAAGACGCACTCCCACCCCTGGCTCCTCTGCCAAGCCTGAGTGTCCCAGAACTACAGCCTCACAGTTGTGTCAGACCAACCTACTGCTCAGAGCTGGCCAAGGCCCTACAGACTTCATGCTGATGATCAGATCTCAGATATGGTCATGATTTTGACAGTGGATCCCTGTATGCAGTCTCCGTGAAACCACATACTGACCCTTTCCTTCCTGGTGGCCGAGGGATGCACATTTGAGGACAGAACACAGGAGCAATGCAGGTGTTACTCACCTATCTCCCTCAGTTCCACCTCAGGATTCACATTCTCAGCCAGCAGCTCATTGATTTTACAAACAATCCAGCCAAACACTCGGCCATATGCCACCTTTGCAATGGAGTCCCGAGCATCTGCACAGACAGAATAACATTAGTTCACTAAAGGGCTCCAAGGACAGCAGGGAACACAAGGCAGAGATGACTCAATACATCCACCTCTAGAAACAGAGTCTACTGGTTTATGAAGCTATTTTAAAGATCAGATAAACACGACATATCTGATTGTCCCTACCCTCAGTAAGATCAAAAAGAGCTCTTTCATCCAGAAACCTTCACAATCTTTCTACAAGATCAGACATGACAAACTAGGGCACTTGTGACACCATCTAAAATGGAAAATCTCCTTTCAGAAAAAGTCCAGCCACTTTTTAGAATATCCAGAGACCTACTTTCCCCTCTGCAGGTGTACTGAGTATGGATCTCCTTAATGCTAAACAGGAGGCTCCAAGTTGCACTTGGAACACTGAATGGTTCTGTTTCTCCTGGCTCACAGCTGCCAAGTGTTTAAATGTGGTGCGCAAGAGGAAGATGCAATTGATGGAAAACTTGCTGACATTCTAAGAACAAAGAGTTCAAAACAATGTGACCTGCGACATGACGGGAGATGTGTATTTCATTGTCTAGAGAGAGGCAAGAGAAGACATTTGGAAAACACAATTAGCTGATTCCCCCTTTTCAGTTTTTTCTTTCATTGATTTTAAGCTAAGTCACTCACTCTCCATCATTTCTGAATGATCATAGAGGACAGGCGAGGTGCCTGAGGACTGGAGAAAGGTCAGTGTCACTCCAGTCTGCAAAAAAAAGCAAGAATGACCCAGGAAACTACAGGCCAGTCAGCCTCACCTCTATCCCTGGAAAGGTGCTGGAACAACTCATCCTGAATGTCATCACTAAACATAGGAAGGCAAAGATGGTTATCAGGGGAGTCAACAGGGATTCACCAAGGGGAAATCCTGTCTGACCAACCTGATGCCTTCTCTGAGTGCATAAATGGCTGGCTAGATGAGGAGAGAGCAGCAAATGTCATCTACCTTGAATTCAGCAAGGCTTTTGACACTGTCTCCCATAACATCCTCATCAGAAAGCTCAGGCAGTGAGGCTTGGATGAATGGACAGTGAGGTGGATTGAGAAGCGGCTGAATGACAGAGCCCAGAGGGTGGTGATTAATGGCACAGAATCAAGCTGGAGGCCTGTGGCCAGTGGAGTTCCTCAGGGATCGGTTCTGGGGCCAGTCTCGTTCAACATCTTCATCAAAAACCTGGATGAGGGGACAGAGTGTACCCTCAGCAAGTTTCCTGATGACATCAAACTGGGAGGACTGGCTGATTCCCCAGAGGCTGTGCTGCCATTCAGTGGGATCTCGATCAGTTGGAGAGTTGAGCAGAGAGGTTTTTAATACCCTCCTGGACACAGTCCTGTGCAACCTGATTTATGTGGACCTTCTTTAGCAAGGGGTTGGACTAGATGATCTCTAAAGGTGCCTTCCAACCCCTGTCACTTCTACGATTCTGTGATAAGCAATAACCTAGAAATCCTGGGATTTCTGCTTTTATTTTTTATACAAAAAGTATTTTAACAGAACCTTTTCATGCAGACTCTCTCGGTTTATTTTCTTATTGATAGGGAAAACAACAGTTGCTACTTTAATATACTCTTCTTTCATCTCACTCCTTCCCTAGTATTGTGCTCTCTCACTTATTCTCTCAATTATTTCTCCATCTACTACCCAGAGCTCTGCAAACTGCCAGCAGAAAACTAAGAGTGCAACAGGAGCCTTCCCTTCTTTTGTACAAATACCTAAAGTTTCCTTCTAGGCCAGACTGAGGGAGAAAGCAAAGCTAATTCCTTGGTTTCTCATTTAATCACTGCGGCCTCTTGGCGACGAAACAAAAGCAGCATTCATGGTCCTACATCTCAGTAAAGATCAAACAGATAAACACTGATATACTTGCCTCTGTGAAAAAGAAATGAAGAGGCATACACAGGCATTTTTGTTCCCAACAAGTTGCATATGTGTGGGGATAGCCTTCCACCAAACATCGGTGAGTTTTTCTAGACAGCATATCTGCAGTTCATTATGTTTCTTACCTTCTGCCTGCTGCTGTGTGTGAAAACGTTGAATCTGCTCACCTCGGGTCACTGACATTGTACAAATAAGGCATTTTAACAGTTCATCTTCTTGGACTCCAAACTGACCCTGGGAGACAGGAAATAGATGAGGACAGTCAATAGTAAAGCCTGATTCTACATGTGGGGATTTTATTTCCTTGTGTCTATGCAGCACCTAGTCAGATGGGTCATGATTCAGATGAGCCATGATTGAGATGAGGTCCTCTGTAAGATAAGTATTACTGTTAACTCCTTGCAGGACTGGAGCTAGATGTGGGCTCTGAGATCTGCATTACCCCTGCAGTGACCAAGCTCACCCTTGTGATCTCTGAAATACTCTGTTGCACTTTACCAGTTTTGCCACCTCTGCTCTTCTTTGGGAGACACACCAGTCCCTGCTGAGTGGTTTCATGACTTAGGAAACAGCACCACACTGAGGTGACTGTGCAGGTGCTGAGATGCCTGAGCTTCAGTAGCCATCAGTCATCGAAACCCAGAAGAGACAGAACACAAAGAGAACTCAGACCTAACTGAACCCTGCAGTGACTGCTTTAACAGGAATTCATTCCCCTCCCCAACGCAAGAAACACAGAGCAGGCTTTAAGAAGTAAGACAAAAAGAAGTTGGCTGTTGAACAGATGTAGGTGTTTGTTTCAGTTATGTGTAGAGGCAAACAGGCAAAGAGATGTGAATGAAACAAAAAAACAAAGGTGCTGGGATTTCAAATAGGTTTAAAAAAAAGGACATAGAAGGAGCTTACATTTTTCTGTTCTGCATTGTTAACAAAGCAGATAATGTCTCCATCTGACATAATAAAAATGGGATGGTTCCAGGGTACATATACTTCTTAATATGTGATAACGTCATGTGAAATAGTACAAAGCTTAATTTTGGATAACCAACAAAAACTGATGGCAGTTAAGGTGCTATCTTTGGACAAGATGTGTCACAAACACAGACACCCCACACCTGATTTTTTCCAAGGCATCACTATACTTAGTAACATCCAGAATTTCATTCTAAAAAGCTTGTGTTGTATGAAGTCAACAGGGCAGGTGTGATTATTGCCATATGCAAGACATTGGTTCGAGACACACAGGAACAGAAGCTGGGAAGTGTCTCTTTGGTAATGAATAGTATGACCACAAATGTAGTCAAGGGGTAATACTTTGCATTGCTGGAAAAATCAATTTGTTCTTCACAAGCTTTCATACTCTGAGGCAGAAATATTCCCTGCCATCTCTGGAGCAGCTCCTGCAGTCACACAACCAAGTGGGAACCAGCATTGTATCCACAAGGCTTTTGTCAGTATTTCTTGTGACTCACCGCTGCAGCCTTCAGCCATCCCAGAGAGGCTTTGCTCACTTTTACAGATCCGTTGCTCTCATCAGGCTCAAAGGTCACATTGCCCAGAGACAACACACCAGCCAAGATAGCCTGCATGTCCACTTGCTCCTAAAACACAAAAGAAAGGTGACTGAAAACCTATCAGTATCTAACATCTACAACATGGAGGCTCCAGAAGGTGGAGAGGCACAAGCAACCTGTGGGAAAAGGCTCTATAAAAAGTCTCACAGATTCAGGTGGTCTGAAAGCAACAGGGAAAATCCAGAGAGAACAGAAAAAGGACTGAGCCTCAAAACAGCAGCCAGAAAGAAACTCTATGTCTGCAGGAAGCACAGGTGGAAATTAAATTACCCCAGAACTGACCTGTTCTTGGAAGCCGACCATGTCAAGGGCATTACACACTTCTTGATATTTGTGCTTCCAGCGTTGAGCTACATCCTGTGCACCAAACCGTCCACTTATGTACCTGAGAAAGTGTATATCCCACAGAAAACTGTCACACAACCAGCATGGCAAGTCACTCCAACCCCAAAGGAATAAAGCAGATCAGCAGCAGTGGAGACATGAAAGGCAAAGGTAACACAGCCAAGAAGAGACTCCAGATCTCACAGCTTCCATGATGACCCACAAGATCTTTTTCTGTAGCTCTATTCAGATCCCACTCCAGCTTCCATTTGTTTACCTGTACCAGGCTCCACAGATAGTGCCATAGGGCAGAAGCATAGGCTCCATTATCCTACTTTCCCCTCCAACCCCCATCATAAGCCTCTGAAGTACCTGTAGAGTGAAGGATCCAATAGTCCATACATCTCCTTTTCCTCTGAAGAAAGTCCAGCAAACATGTAGTAGAAGATATGGAAATTCCTCTCCCCCGTATCTTGTTGCACTACCCGTGACTTCTCTAACAGGTACTCACTCAGCTTTGCACCCTGCACTGCACATGAGAAGGCAACAGAGTACATGACACTTTGCACTTGGGCAAACAAAGCTGACTGAGCTGTCCTACATCTCTTATTTGGTGATAAAAGCATGTCTAAAACAAATCTCTGGTGTGCAACACCCTCTAGGCTGCCCAGCACCCTTGGAACAGGCATCTCCATGCTTCACATCATCTTAAGAGATGTCTGTTCTTTAACAGCAACCAAAGCTTCTGGCATCACAGAGTATGACTGACACTTGCCCTGCGCTGTAATCCTCATCTCCTTCCTGTACTCCCACACTGTCCTAACCCAGGCCTTATCCTACGGCTGTGGATGCTGTAAGATTCTACTTAATTGCACACCCTTTCCATAAGGGGTCAGGTGTTGAAATTTCACCCTCCACAAGTTCTGGCTATTCAGTCCACCCCCTCCAGTGCCTAACCATTCCCCAGACTAGTAGCTGCCCTTGATTTCACCTGTATTCTTCTGGAAACGCAGCTGTATGTACTTTCCAAAACGGCTGCTGTTGTCATTCATCACAGTCTGGGCATTCCCAAAAGCTTCAAGCAATGGATTTACCTAAAACAAGAGAGCAAGCAGAACAAGCATTCTTCAAATTCAGTGATGTAACCTAACCCACTTGGAAAAGTTTAACTTTAGCATTTACTATTCAGCATTCAGCTGGAATAGGAATTACTTTGTGAATGCCTAAGAGCACCTATTTTATCACACCCTGGATAAAAGAACCGAAAGAAGCAAATACAACAAAGACTAGGTGCACGAGATAACTGAAAACAAGCACAATTGAACATATTTCGTCTCAGTAAGATTATTAACTCATCTGTTAAAAGATAAGGTTGCTATTACAGATTTCCATAAAGCATGGTAACATGGTATCATTACATAATTTGACTGATACGCTACAACAATAAGCAAAGTAAACATGACACTCAGTAATGCAGGCATGGTAACTTAGCTCTTGAAATTTGTAGACAGCATAAGGCTCAGGACAATGAATCACAGAATCACCAAATCTCAAGAGCTAGAAGGGACCTCGAAAGATCATCTAGTCCAACCCTCCTGCCACAGCAGAACCACCTAGAGTAGGTCACCCAGGAACTTGTCCAGGTGGGTTTTGAATGTCCCCAGAGAAGGAGACTCAGCAACCCACTTTGGCAGCCCCTTCCAGTGCTTCCTCACCCTCACAATCAAGAAATCCTTCCTTGTATTTCTTTGGAACCTCTTATGTTCCAGCTTATACCCATTGCCACTTGTCCTGTCATTAGACACTACTGAGAATAGCCTGGCTAATCAAAAAGAAACTAACAGAACAATTAGACCAGCTTGATAAACTGGAAGCAAACAAGGTGAAATGACATGTTTTCTGTATTTGAGCACAGGATGCCTACTGACTGGAAGAACAATGCCTTAAGGTACATGCTGGGCAGCCTACTGAACACAGCTTTACAGCATGACATTGTATTCTAAGAGGGCCAACTTAGTCCTTGAATATATCTACATGAACCAAATAAGACGCAGATTATTCTTAGTTGTCACCTCGAGGCCTTACAAGGGCAGCTCACCTGGACTGAGGTGAACTTTGTTTCTAGTGGAGGAACTGCAGGCACTGTGCTGACTAAACACCGCTATCCTGCTTCCTGAATCTGTACAGGTCTGAAGCAGCTTGGCAGCGTGGCCCAAGCCAGCTTTCAGCGGAGCTAGCAGGTATATCGATGCCACAGTGGAGCATAGGTCTTCAACTTGGATCCACCGTGGATGGTACCACACTGAAATAATGCCATTCTAGAGCCCAAAACACGGCACAATGTGCAGGGTTTGCATGGCAAGTAGCAGGGGAGATGCAGATGTGGCGTCTGTGAGAAGATGCCAGACACTTCCCCTATGTCCAACAGACACAGCTCCAGCTGGCTCCAAGTTGGACTCATTACTTGCCAAGGTCAAGCCCATCAGCGACAATGGTTGTGCCTCTGTGGCAATATATTTAAGATAGGAAAAAACGATGCTGTGCAATAGCAAAAGGGAAACATGTGAAACACCCTTGCAGATGCCTAGGTCAATAAAGAAGAGGGAAGAGGTGCTCCAGGTGCCAGAACACATTCCCCTGCAGCCCACGGTAAGGAAAGCCCTGCCCCTGCTGCCATGGAGGTCACAGGGGAGCAGAGATCCACCTGCAGCCTCAGGAAGACCCCATGCCGGAGCAGGTGGGTGCCCGAAGGAAGCTGTAATGCTGTGGGAAGCCCACACTGTTTTGCCTATGATGATAACTGCTGGGTGATCTCCCTCTCCTTGTGATCCTAACTCACAAGCTTTTCATCATCTTTTTCTCCCCCTGTCCAGTTGAGGAGGGGAGTGATAGAGCAGCTTGGTGGGCATCTGGCTTCTGGCCAAAGTTAATTCACCACACAGAAAGATCTCTCTGTCTCTACAGGAAACCTAAAAACATAGCCTTGAAGAAGTAGTCCAAGAATTCACTCTGCTTATCTATCACATGGAAGATTTAACTATGCTTTGCTGAAAAAACCCTCACAATTCCACGGGGAACAATTCAAGTGGAAATACTTCAGACCAAAATAACAAACACATTTTAAAATCAGCTACCAAAGGTATATGAAAATAGCAATGATAAAGTTAACCAGTTAGCAGGTATGTACCTGACAGAAAGTATACGTAGCCAAGTAAAGGTGACTGGAGGCTCCCATCCCTGTGTAACACTGATTCAACACTTCATTTTTCTAATAAAAGTCCTTGGTTCTACCTCAGTCCAGAAATTACTCTGAAAAATGCCCATAATCTCTTGTTACAGAGAGCGTGATAAATGACTGCAATAGTTTTCTGTCATTTAAGATACCACTACATTCCCAGCAGAGATTTACTGACCTACCAAACCTTCTAATTTGTGGTCAGCTACTTCACCGACCTTACCCGCTACTTTCTTACGTGCCTTATGTTTTGCTCCCTGACTCACAGTGGTGATTCAGCAGCAAGCTTCCTCAGCCCAAGGCAAGTTGTCTTGCAGCACCATCCTGCCATGACCTACCTGAAGGATCCGCTGCTCCAGCTGTGAGTTGCCTTTGCACAGGTTCATTATGTGCCGTAACAACAGCTTCGTACTCTCCGTTTTCCCTGCACCGCTCTCTCCACTGCCAAGAAAAAGCAAAGGAAATTCCAGTAGCTGGGTAATTCTGCCTTTTATGTCTTAGTGCCTCATCATTTCAGAGTGCTCTCCTGCCCAAGAGTTTCATAACTTTTTCAGCTAAACTGCACTTGTGAACACAAACTCATATCACAGCTTTACACAGTGGGTCCCACAATGTCCTGGTTCCTTCCCAGGGAACTTTTTCTCCATCTGCAAGGGAGCACAGGTACACTGAATGCTGTCATTTCTGGATGTGGTGCAGCAGACAGATCATTTGCTCTGCTTTTGGAGAAAAAACAAAACCTAACTTCAGGAAAACAACCTCCAAAAGTGAGCCGGTACACTGACTCCCTCACATACGCTGGAGTCGAAAGCTTCCTCCTTCTTCAAAGAGACTTGCCTCATCCATTTCACGCTCACAGCTGAGCACTGATCCTGAGATACTGCAGCAATCTCCAGCCTTGGATGCTTCACACACTTACAGGCACCAGCAGGTTGAGAACAGGGGCACAGCATGGCAGAGCTGCCCACATCCCCACAGCAGCAGCACTGTGCCTCGCTGCTGGCATGCGTGCCCAACGCCTGCACCTCCAAGCCGAACAAGTGCCACTTAGAAAGAGCAGTTTTCCTTATACTAAGAGGAGGACACTCAGTGAGACGTGTCCTTGACTGACAACATACCAGCAGAGAACTCCAGCATATGCACAGAACAAAAGAAAAAAAAAAAAAAAACCAAAAAAAAACCCCAGAGAAAGCAGGAAATGATGAATGAATCATTCATCATCCATGCCTGACCTTTGAGCATCTGGTGTGCTTTTACTGCTTTGCAGCTCCCAATGACTCTGTGTTTGGGATCAAGTATGTGTGGATAAATACCTCAAATACTACAACAGATACCTGATCTCAAGCAGAGATCGGGCCAGTCCCATTTGAATATACACAAACAAAAAAGGACCATGTGGCTAGCTGAGAACAGGCCATGCATGCAGCATCCCTGCTCAGTAGGTAAGATGGTTTTTCTTTATTTTTTCAGTGACTTACTTCCTCCACAAAAGCACCGTCAATACCTCCATGGTTTGAGCTTGTCCTTGTACCCGATAGTAAGCACAACAGCCTCACCAGATTCTGCAAATACTGTCCATCTGTAGATGTGTAACAGCCTCACTCAGGATGTTAAGAAAAATGCAAGTAATCTCCAGGAGACCCAAATGCTGTACCAGAGCATACTCAGGCTATGACTAATGGCTGTTGGAATTGGGAAGACAAGAGTAGCCAGTCGAATCTGCTGCACAGGACAACTTTATTCCAATGAGCAGTTGTCACATGGGAGCAGCTACTGTTTTCAATATGTCATCCAGACCTCCCAGGCTAAGTTAAAGACAGCAAAGAGATCACAAGTATGGTAGAGCCCGGTGTGTCCCCGTGTTGTTCTGATGAACTGTGGTCTAAGAGGAGTGACTTCCTTGTTCTCCTCCACCCCAACTTTGCTCACACTAGGAAAATCTGATTAACGAGTGCTTCACAACAGAACTGTGAACTTCCTGTGATAGCAACACACAGACTAGTTAATAGGGTTGCAGCATGCACAGGAGTAGCTCAGATTGTTAACTCCGAGGCTACTAACTGCTGCTAGTAAACAATCAGACCACGGACTTCTTGTCAAACACCCACAGGTTACTCTTTCTTGTCTGTTTTAATCTCCCAAGACAAGTAGTACAACTGTTCTCTATCCTCAAGAGCCCTACCAGCAGCGCCTCTTTTAACTGTTAACTCCTCAGCCACCACTTCAAGGAAGCGCTTGATGTAAAGTACAGCCATTGATGGCCTGAAGGCTTAGAGAAATGAGCAAGGCTCAAGCTCCCAGTCCCACAACACTGAGCAGTGATTCAGCAAGTCATTTCCACACTATGTGGACTGAAAAAGTGATGAGAAGGGAATATGAAATCAAACAAACTGGCAATTATCTTTTTAACTGAGATGAGAGAACAGGCAGTTTGTGTTTAGAGGCTGTCTCCTTGATGCTGTTTGAGGCCTTCTCTGCTAGCTGACATTGTTTGAGGTTTTCTCTACTAGTTGATGCTATCTGCTGCCCCGCACACTTTCCGCAGAACAGTGACGTTGAGGAATGAAATGCTCGTGTCACAGGTACACTCTTTCGTTACAAGAGCTCTTTTGTTTTTTCCATTCTAGTACACAGAACTACCAAAAAAACCTAAGATTTTCCCTGGACAGATTACCAAAGGTCTTAGGAGGGAAAAAAAAGAAAAAAGCTTGTTTTTGTTTCTTCTGCTCTTCGGTTACATATGAGAAGCTCCACTTTGGGAAAAAAAAAAGATTCCTTTGTTCCATCAAAGAAGAGCTTCTCCCAAAGCTGGTTAACTCTTTCCAATGAGACATCCCTCCAGAAGGAAAACTGACGTATCTAAGCTTTGTTACCAGCACTGGCAGCTGAGACAACAGCCTCCACACACCTCCTGCTCTCCCGCTTGGAAAGCGTGGACAGGTTAGGAAAGGCATAGCAAGCCCGGCTAGGTTTTCGACCCACCGACAGCGCCGGAGAGGAGCTTTGTCTGAAACTTCAGCAGAGAGCACGCAGAAAGAGCCCGGCGGCCACCTCCCGGCCCCTGACGTCCGCCAGCTCCTGGCCAGCCCCCCGCCCCGGTCCGGCCGCCCAGCCTGCGCTCACCTGATGACGATACACTGGTTCCGTGGCCCGCCGCCCCGGCGGCCCCGCATGGCGTGGTAAGCTCGGCTGGCCACGGCGAAGATGTGGGGCGGCAGCTCGCCGGTCTCCCGGTGCCGGTAGCGCTCGGAGACCTGCGGTGAAGCGGGTGNCGGGCCGGGCTCCCCACGCGACACCATGCCCTCCGCTCCGCTCCCGCGCCCGCGCCCGCCGCACGCCCGCCCGGGCCACGCCCCTTGCCACGCCCCCGGCCCCGCCCCGTCTGGCCCCGCCCCGCCCCACTGCAGCACCGCCCCGGGACCGCCCGACGGGGCGGGGACTCCGTTTGAACCGGAGGCTGCGGCGGGGACCTGCAGGTAACGGGCGGCGGGCGCGGTGTGCGTTGTTGTGCGGCGCTCAGCGGGTGCTGAGGCTCGCTCAGCTCCTACACCGAGAGCGAGGGCAGCGGGAAGGGCGGCTGAGGGGCCGGTGCTGTCCCGGGGGCTCGGCCGCATGCCGATGCCTCGGGTGGCCACGCCGCCCTGCCGCGGCGGGGAGGCGGCTGGGGCGGCGGCCGGAGCGGGTGAGAGCCGCCTCCGAGCCTGAGCCTGCGGCTGCTTCCACCGCAGCCGCCGTCCCCAGCGGTGCGATGAGAAGCTGCGCGGCCCTCGGGGCTGCCCCGCGAGCGCTCCCGGGACGGCGAGAGCGGCCTCGCTGCGGCGAGATCTGAAGGGAGGGTTTTGGAGGCTTCCAGACAGCAGACTTCTGGAACGCTGCTAACGAGGCATCCGAAGGTAGTTGACTGTAGGTATTTATTGCTTTCTTTCCGAGAAGAGAGAAGAAAGTTGGAGTGCTTCTGCGCCCTGTAGATGAAATATTTTCTAGTCTGCCTGTGGGCTGCAGGCAGCCCTCACCCTGCAGAATACAGAGGTAGAACGTAACGTATTTGGAATAAGGAGGAGTGTTTACACAGCTTTATGGTCAAACCTGTTGCACCTTGTTTTTTTTGTCCTTTTTTAAAAAAAAAAGTTATTGTTTGTTAAATGGTCTGCAAAATGAAAGTTAGGACTGCAGCTTTCCTTGGCTAAAGGTGCCCTGCAAGTGATAGGGTTTTAGTCTGTTATCAGTGAGCGCTCTGCAGATGCATGCTAAGGCTCGTGCATGGGTGTTCCTTGCAGCGCTGCTTCTCCATCCACAGGCTGCCAAATCTGCCCTGTTTGACCAAGGTGTGGCCTTCGCTAGGCTTATGGTTGTATCATGAGTGAAGCTGAGGATAAACCTCTGAAGAAGCTCACACTTCTATAGACTACTGCACCTGTTACTTAACTATCTAGACTTTTTTCTAACTCATCACATGAATCTTGGTACACAGTTGATGTGTAAATGTTGCTTCAGATGTTGATTTAGATACCTGAAATGCCTCTGGAAGACTTGTATTTGACAAGGTCTCTTCTCTGTGACAACCCACAGAAGCCAGAACTTCTGTGGAGGTAGCTCAACTTCCAGAGAAACTACAAGACTTCATGCTGTAGCAAGTATGCAATAGCCTGTACTGTCTTTCAATGAAAAGGCAGAGCCGCGTTTAACTACTTGCTCTGCTAACACATGCCTGTTTGTCTGAGAGGAGATGATAAAAGAGGGAGTGTCTTTCTCTGTAACAAAACCATGATGCTTTTGCAGAAGAGATGAACGGCAGAGAAGCTGGTTACTATGTGAGTAGAGTGATTCATGGCAGTTGCTCAGTCTCTCATCTGTGAAACCACAAACTGCTCTTACAAAGTGTCAATGAAAACCACTTGCTTCTTGGGCACCTCCATGGGAGAACAAGCAAGAGTATTCTCTTTCTCTTCCCAAATATTTTCTACTCCTACTCAAAATATTTAATCCACCTACAAACTTCCTCGAGTTTATGGAGAATTGCTTACGGAGAAGGGGCAAAGCATGGGACAAAGTGGTTTGTGAGTGCGATTGTGCCCTTGAGATTTCCTTACAGACGTATCGTAACATGCTGCTTTTGCTTTCATGTTCTGGTCTTTCTAACAGTGTTCCTCTGGTTAATGCAAGGTCCTGTACTCATGGGTAGGAATGTAGAAGGAAACTGTTAGTAACAGTTGTTGGCAGTGACTTCCTCTTTTTCACAGAAAAGTGTAGAATTCATAGCTGAGAGTCCTACCCTGCAGCATAGGTTATCCCTTTGTTGTGTGTCCATCTCTTTTGACTCTTCAGGATCCATTACTTTTCTGTGTGTCAGCCCTGAGGTTGCCATGAGTGACCCCTCCCTGCTGTTTATGGCTGGAGCAAACACTGTGGAAGAGCAGAGGGCTCGCTGGGAGAGAAAGCGCAGCCGGACAGCAAAGGAGCTGCTGGAAAGTGAACACAAATACCTCGAGCAGTTAGATTTTGTGATCACGGTGAGTATTTTGGCTCTTTCCAGTATGTGGGTGCTTTCAGGCCACCCATACTTATTTGTGGTGTTGTCAGGAAGGGTCAAGAACAAGATTTGGATACAAGGGACAGCTGCCGGGTCTGAAAGGGTTTTTTGTTGTTTATAATNCAAGACTCCAGATGAGGCCTCACCAGGGCAGAGTAGAGAGGGAGCAGAACCTCCCTTGACCTACTGTCCACACTCTTCTTGATGCATCCCAGGCTGCCATTGGCCTTCCTGGCCATGAGGGCACATTGCTGGCTCGTGGTTAGTTTAGTGTTGACCAGGACTCCCTTTCAAGCTAAAGAACGAGCAGGATGCTCATTCTTGCCTCTGTGTACCACGAATAAACTTTGGGTGACCTGTGAATTTTACCTGTTTGATATTCTCTCTTTTTTTTTTTTTTTTTTTACTTAGTTCTTTGTGACAATTTTAAAGGCCAAAGGGACGCTGAAACCTGCTGTGTTGGAAACCATATTTGGACCTCTGGAACCCATATTTTTGACCAGCCAGTAAGTGAAGACACTGATGTGATTCCTGTAATTATTTGGGGAGAACCCTCTATTAAAGAGACAATAAGATTTCAGGAAATAAAATTAATGCCTTCTAAAACAGACATCACTTTTTGCACTACTAGTTTTAGTGGCCACTTGCAGGTGTACCCAGGAAACTGCAGATCTGTATCCACACATCTGGATGCCCAGTTGCTCTCTGGATACTGGCTTAAAGCTCACAAGTCTGCTCCATCTTATTTTTGAGGGACACTTTCTGTAACTTGCTCTATGACTACCAAGCATGTGTTTGGCACAGAAGCTGGATGAGAGATGGAGACTGACAAAGGAAGACTGGCACAGTAGTGAACCAGAGGGAGCTCTGAAAGTGCCATCAGTAATGTACCTCTCATGTGCTGTCTTTGCTCCTTGTGTAGAGTTCTGTCACGTCAGCTGGAGAGAGGGAATTTGGGACTAGGATTGGAAACATTCTGTCAGAATGTAGAGTTCTATGGCCACTATGCTGAGAATTTGGAGCAGGCAAATAAAACCTTGAAGGTATGTATCTCCTTTATTCATCATGTTCTGGAGGTCTTTTTTTTCTTCTTTCTAGTCTGCTGCAGTTTTCTCTGTGTTTCTTTCACAACTGAATGGTCAAACCTCTCAATTAGAGCTTCAGATTTTTGAAGCTTGTTTCAGGTGTTTGTGTATATATGTGCATACACTGAGCACAACTTTCTCAAGTCTGTATTTACTCCACTCCTCCTTGTCTGGCAAGCCTGGAGAGTTTTCATAGGGGAGATTGATCTCTTTCTGGAGTATTATTAGGTCTCTTAGTCTTTCCCATTACTGCTAACTGTATTCTAGGAGAGGGATTTTTCTCTTCCTTTATTTTTTTTTTTTTTTCCACTTACCTCTCCAAATACAACCCATCTTCCAAGAAACTTCAGAAGGATATGTTTTTATTAAAAAGTCCCGACAACTGTATCTGGAGTTTAAAACACCTGACTTCCAGCTTTTGTCTGTGCTTGTTCTTAGCTGTGGGATGTACTGGCATATTTTCCTTCTGTTTGCATGGATATATTCTCACTTTTGATTGCCCAAGAGAAAAGCCATTTTGGATACTTGCATTGTTGTGATGGGAATGCAGGGCTGCATTTATTTGTCTTGAAATGACTTGCCGCAAGCCACAAGTGGACTCCTTGTTTTCCCCTCTGACTCAACCTTTTTTTTTTTTTTACTTTATTTCCCTTTGCTGAGCATACTAGTTTTATGCTGCTGTGCATGTATGAAGCGGGGAAAATCCCTTCCAATAACTGCTAGGAAATGGTGGAGACAGGGAATTGCTTTCCTATGGCCATGAAATAAGCTGTTGATTCTTGTGATTTGGACTGGAGTCCTAAACTCCAAGTTTAGAATTTCCAAGCTCTGGTGCAGATTAGAGCATATATTTTTGTTGGTTTTTTTTCTATAGTCTTAAAGCTGTATGCCTTTTCTGCTGCACACAGGAGCAATTGAGGAAAAACAAGGCATTCCGACGGTTTAAGAAACTCCAGGAGACTCGACCTCAGTTTCAAGGGAAAAAGCTAGAGGATCTCCTTCCTTTGCCCCTACAGAGGCTGCACGAGTAAGTAATCGATCTTCAAGATGTTAGTACAAGAGGAGAAAAGGGAACATAACAGTGTCTTTGTTGCTGTGGGAGGTGAAGTTGCTTAATGTGTCTCACAATTGGAGCATGTTGACAGCAATGAAACAGACCTGGAAGCATGCCTGTTCAGTGGAATAAGTATACACGGATGGAGCATGATGCACAGGCAGCTATGTTTAGCCTTGTCTTCTAAGCCCTTCATCTAGCTCTTGTGCAGAGCTGAGAGGAAGGGTTTCTGTCATCTCGGTAAGCTGTGGAAGTTAGGCCCTGAACAAAGTCAAGCTGCTGCAGAAGTGATGCTCTTTGCCAGAAATGATCTTGCTCCCCTTTTGTGTGGGGTGCTGACCTAGAGCATAGAGACCTAGACTCATAATTTCTCTCTCCAAAAGCAACTGTAGATGGTTGCTTCTGGAGAGAGAAACTAATGAACAAAAGGCAGTTTTTCTCACTCCTGATTATCAGGACCAAGTGCTCTCCTCAGGTTTGGTGTCTGTCACAGTTGTCTGAATCTGGACAGATCCAGCCTGGATTGCTGCATTTGCCCCTTGAGGCATCATCTCACTTCTGAAGAGGCAGACTTAATGCAAGAGGAGAGTGCTGTTTTCACTCAAGGGCTGCCCTTTCTTAGGGAGGATATGTGGGTAATGCAGAGCACAGGTGGTTTGCTGGGAACCCTGCTCTACAACCACAGTCTTACCCATGCTAAAGCAAATGTGAGACTGAGAGCTTCATTTCTTTTGAAAATAACTCAAGCTGAGCATGCCACAGGTAACTTTATGTAACCTTTTTAATCAGCTTGGCAGATAGAAATGTAACCTTTTCACTACATTTCTTTGGATTATTATTTTAAACTTGTAAAACAGCGGTATATTTGTTGCTGTCCAGCTGTTTGGAAAATGGTGGGTTTTTTTAGTAGAAGGTCTAATGTTTTTCATTAATCTGCTCTTTTATGTTCAAGTTCCTTCAAAACTGTTACATACAGTGCAGGTCATATGACTTCTGCCAGTTGGTGAATATATTCGATGTGGTATTTCTTCTGTAATTTTAGACTGAAAAGAGTTTGACTTTCTTGGGGAAAAAGCATTTGGGGAGATCTGATCCTTTCCAGTAAAGACCAGAGAGGAGAAAAGAGGCAGCTCCTAGTTCATATAGAAATCATTTATTTTCTTATGTGGGCAGAAGACATATGGCATGAATGCTACCATTCAAAAACTTAACATAAAAAAGGTAGTTCAAAGAGGAGTTTGTTACTGAAGGCATTTTTATGTGCCTGCTAAGAGAGTCTCATGAACTTAAGTGATATGTGAGGCTGCTTTTATCAGATCTTTCAGGAAATGCCAAAGACTTACAAATGTATAAAATATTTGAGTTAATTTAGCTGATTAATTTGAAGATAAAATGAATGTGAAGAATTGTGACCAAATGCTACTTGGTCAGGCTTTTAGAGGTGTGTACTCCACCAGGAGGTGGAGTGTTGTTCATCATTTTGTCACTGATGGAAGATGCTGCTGTTCCTGGTATCGTTTTGTGAAATAAAATCTGTTCTATCTTAGGTATAAACATTTCCTCAGAGACCTACTGGAGAACACCAGCCCAAACAGTGCTGAGTACCAGAAGCTTGCAAGTATGATTCCAGATGCTGTTACCTTGATCAGCATTAGCCTCCTTGCTAATAATATTTGGATTCTTGTCTTCTGTCTGCTTCCACAGAAAGAAAAACCTTCCTCTCTGTGGTTCTAATGGATTACTGTTTCCTTTTTCCATCTTAGCCAAAATGTCCCTGAGAAATGGCAGCTCTGGTTTTTTTACAATGGGGATGGTGAGACAGTGAAACAGTTTTCTCTGGGAAGTTGTGGACATCCCATTACTGCTAGTGTTTAGGGGCAGGTTGGATGAGGCACTGAGCAACCTGGTCTGGTGAAAAATGTTTCTGCCTCTGGCAAGGGAGTTGGACTAGATGATTTTTAAAGGCTTCTTTCAATCCAAACTATTCCCTGTAACTTCACTGGTCACATGCCTTAGTTTTCTAGGATAATTCATGTCCTTCGTGCTGTATTTACTCACAGTTAACACCACCTGTGGGACATTTTTCCTGTTTTTGCTTCCAAATCCAGGAAGCTATTCTTCTGTTGTTTCGGTGGCAAATAAATGTTTGCTAGAACTGCAGAAATGTTGGTTGGAGAGAGGCTTCTGGAAGTCATCTAATCTAATCTCCTGCTGAAGTTATTGAATAAATCTTGATACTTGGTTTACAACCTTTGCTTCTTAATTTCAATTTATCTTTTTTCCACAGACAAGGCATAACACACATTCACTTGTGATAACCTCAGAATACACTCCTATAATTTCAGAGGCTGTGAAATCTGTTTCTGAGGTATCTCAATGGGTCCGAGACATCACTGATAAGAGAGAGAACTCAGTGCAGCTACTTCGGGTTCAGAAACTGCTCAAGGGCCGGAAGACCCAGGTTTTGACTCCAGGTGGGTCTTGCTGACAGCTTTGCTTTTCTTCTGCTGAGCTGGAGTAACTGGAGATACAGGTGCCTTCTCTGAGTTGTATTAACCAGTTTTTTGTGTTCTGCCCAAATTCCCCAGTCTGGGGGAGTGCAAGTATATAACAAGTAATTAAAGCACTTCTGGGTTCTTTTTAATGAAGAATTTTTGAGTAAGGATGAACAGCATCTTAATTGCCTGACATTAATATAGGAGGAGCTGATGACATGTTGTTATTAACGGGAACATAAGGATGTCAGAACTCCTGAGGGACAATGAAAGACACACATTAATTCTGAAAGAGTGTAAGTAGTGGTGTCATCTCTACTCCATTACAGGAAGCATAGATTTCTGAACACCAAGGGCCCAAGGACTGTGGTGTGTTTTACCTAAAGCTACAAGCTTCATGGACTCTACTCGCACCCTTCACATAAAGAATCTTCCCTAATCTGCACAATTCAATTGCTGCATGATTAAACCGTGCCAGAAATCAGAGTATTTGCATTGATAGCTGAGAGATAAAAAAGTGACAATCACTTGTCACGTGCATGTAGCGTCATCTAACTGGATAACTGGTTTCTCTATGACCTCTTGTGTGAGTGGGTGCTCACCATTCCCAGAGCAGACTCCAAGCTACCCATGGAATATTGTGAGAAATGCATCCAGTCTGGGCAATTATTAAATGGTCACTTGAGGCTTCACCTCTGCCCTCACTAAACACTGCTATTGCAGAGGTCACCTAGAAACAGTGCTGCAGCTGGAGGGGAGTGTTTAAAGTCTGTCTGTGTAAAGGTCTCTAAGGCACAATTAAAGACTTTTGGGTGAAAAAAAACATCTCCCAGTGGGATGGGGGAGAGAATCATAAGGATAAAAGAGAACTTGTGCATTGAGATAAAGGCAGTTTGGCAGGGAAAGCAAAAGCTGTGCGTGCACACAAAACAAGGAATTAATTCACTACTTCCTGTGAGCAGGCAGGTGTTTATACATCTCAAGGAACGCAAGGCTCCATCACATTTAGTGGTTACTTTGGAAGACAAAAGTCACCCTCTCCCTTCCTTCTCCTTCCCCCAGCTTTATATGCTGAGCATGATGTCCTGTGTTCTAGGATATCCCTGAGTTGACTGTTGTGGCTGTGTCCTCTCCCAGCTTCTTGTGCACCCCCAGCCTATTAGCTGGTGGGGTGAGAAGCAGAAAAGGCCTTGATGCTGAGCAGTGCTTGCACAGCGATAACTAAAGCATCTTTGTATTGGCAATGCTGTTTTCAGCACAAATCCAAAACATAGCCCTGTACCACCTACTATGAAGAAAATTGACTCTATCCCAGACAAACCAGCGGAGGTAGAAAAAGGTTATTCCGTTTATCATTCTTGAAGATGCTCAGTCAATGGGCAAATTAACTTACAGTTCTCTTTCCCATTCTTCTTAGAATCCTTTTGGTGATAATAAAAGGCAGCCAACACCAGTGTGCTCTGATTATACTGAGCATGAACATGTGGGGGACTGTCTGGGAATACTGAGGTAGTGCATAAGTAAGAATCACAGAATAAGAAAGTAAATCAGTTTTCCTAAATGACAGAACTAACAACCTCACAACAAAAGAAAACAACTATCTCAAAAGAGTATAAGTGGACAGGACATGGCCATCTTTTGAAAGAATTTGGTCCACTTGTTGGGTTTGGTTTTTTTTTTTTTGTCTCTTTGATACTCTGGGACAGACAGTAGGACAAGCTGGGGCTTGTTAGTTTTGGGCCAGGATTCCAGAAACAAGCTAGCTTTTGCAGAACTGTTAATATTACATCCTGTTCCTACCAAGGAAGATGTGAGAACTGCTACATCTTCAAAGAAAAGGTGTAGCTTTGGAGCTGGGTGTCTTGTTCACATTTGGCAGTGTGTCTGAGATGTATTGCTCAATGAAAGGAGGCTCTGCTCTTCTTGCTGCCTTCTATGTATACGGCAAATACCATCTGAGCCAGAACTGCCTTTTTAATACAGCACACTGCTCTGTCATCCCTTGCTCCCCTAGGGATATTTCCTTTCCCTCCTTTCAGAAGAATTTCCTAAACCACGTGCCCTTGGAAATCATAAACATGGATTTATAGTCTAAGACTTCTAACACCGTCCACCTCAGACCATATGCCAAGGAGTCTGATCATGGCTTAGCCTGAGGGAAACAGTTCACAGCCTGGCCCCATGCTGCTGACACCTTCCCTTCATTTGTGTTTTAAACTTGGACCGATTTCTGCACCTCACCCTTCTCTCTCTCAGATTGTTTTTTTCCAATGAGTGGTTCCTGTGGACTAAGCTAAGCAGGAATTCACCTGCCTCTAGGTTTTGTGATTGTAGGATACCAAGTAAGACAAAATACAAATTAAAACAAAATTGTGTTGTTTTCTAAAACATACTTACTAGCTCAGTCAGAAGCTAAGGCACAAAAAACCCCCACATGGCTGAATTTGTCTGGCACGTGTTTCCCAGACCAGGCCATACTATATTATGACTTAAAACAAATAATGTTACTGGCAGGTGTCTTCAAAATTCCCATGAGATTATGGCTATCTTGTGCAATAATACTTCTAGTTAAAGACACTGCTTTAATATTCCATTTGGGTAGATGCTGGATTCTTTATTGCTGCTTACAGCTAGATTGGTCAAATTGCTTGGATTACTTTTTTTCCCCCTGCTGCTTTCTCTGCCATTTGTCTTAGTGCAATTCATTTCATGCATAGATGACTCTGGATCCTATTCTGTAAGAGAAGGTTGATAAGGCTACCTATTCAGACCTTTCTTTTAACATAATAGTTTTGAATCCCCTTTGCTATCTTCTCCTTAGAACAGTAACTTGCATTCTGTAACGTTAACTAATGGAGGTCCATATATAGTTAGATGGTCTGGGAAACGTGTGGGTGGCTTGGTTTTGTTTTTTAACTTGCATACCCAAGCAAACAAAACACGGGAAAAATAGTAAGTGTTTAACTCTTAGGCCAATTTATGTTTTACCACTAAAGACAAATGATTGGGCAACACAATTGAAGGTAGCTCACCGTAAGTTTTCTGAAGGCTTATGCTAGTTTAAAGGTATGCATAGCATTTTCAAACCACATTTTTGTTCTCTTTAAACAGACTTGCACACTGTAATATTCTCTTAGTTAACATAGTAGACTTGTAGCAACTTCAGTCTGTTCCTCATAAACGTCAAGTTCTGGACCGATTAAGTGCTGGTGAGCTTGCCCAAGTTCACACTGCCTTCTAGTGGCTGGAATTGATGTAGAACCTGGTAACCCACAAGGGCTGCTCACTATATTCCTGTTTTATCTTGTGACTTTTTTTTTTCCTCAAGGATGACCTGACAACTCTTGATTTCCCTTACATGCCTAGGGCGCTGGTATATCCGAGAAGGATGGCTTTTGGTGGTGCCTTCAAAGGGAGGAGAGCTGAAACGGAGGATGTTCTTCCTTTTTTCTGATATCCTTATTGCAACAAAGCCCTGCCACCCACTGCACCCTCTGAACTCAAACAAGCTGGCATGCCAGGCTGTCTACCCACTTCATCAGTGTGTGGTGGATAAGGTGTTCGGCCACACACAGAGCCAGGGAGGGCTCCTCAGTGTAAGTCTACACACTTGTGCCTGGCAGAAGCATCAGAGGGGTCTGACTTCTGAAGCAGTGTCTCTAGCTATCTCAGCAGCAGCACGACTGAGTTAAGGCAACTTCCTGAGTGATGTAGGCCCTCTGGAGCACGCTTGGGTGCAGGTTGCTGGTTGCTTCACCTAGTTAAGGTGAGGAGAGTCCAGTAAGACTCTGATGAGTCCTCATCAGAGACACATGTTTAGGGGGACAGCCCTGCAGTCGTGCCTTGGCTGTGGACTGAGCTTATAGAAAACCCTGAAAAACAGAACATGAAAAAACTAATGCATTATCACAACAGATGCTGCTTGTGCATCCCAACTCCCAGAGGGCTACAGTGTCTTTGACTAGGACTGATGCTTTAGGGAGGGGTGTCAAGTTCAGATCTTACTAGGCTGCAGGACCTGGGGGCTGTGTTAGCTCATTCCTGGTGAGCTTTGACAAGGAAAACTCTTTGGGCAAGCTGTGCTCTGTAGGTGGTGGTAATGGACGGTCCCCTCAGAGCAGCTTGGAATATGAGAGAGAACTGGATGGAGGCCTCCTGAGAACTGTAACTGCCCACTTCCAAACAACCTATTAAGAAAACGTGAGCTCTTATCTGTGGGTGGAAGGAATAGACAAGACTGGTACTTGCTCTGTACTGTCCAGCCTCTGCTTTTTCCTGGTAGCATGGTAAACTTTTCTGTCTGGGAAAGAAAAATGTGGAAATCAGCATGCAGGGCTGAGCCTTGTCAAGGAACGCCACGGTGGTACCAGATTGTGTTTGCCTTCCAGCTTTCCTTTCCACACAAGACACTGTTGCTGATGTCCACCGACCAACAAGATATTAATGACTGGTATCAGAGCCTCAAAGCTGCAGTCAGGTAGGCATCTGTCTTCCAGAGGTGGAGAGGGCTGAGGGAAGGGACCAGAACGTAAACAAGGTCGCATGGGCCTGTGGTTTTTTTTTGGTTTTTTTTTTTTTGCATGTGTTACATGGTTATAAGGCTGAGAAGACCTGACGCTGGCTGCCAGCATACAAGGCAATACTAAGAACAGATTAGTGGTGAACTTACCCTTTGTTTTCCTCCGCAGGCAGCTGAAGGCCTCACCCACCTGAGCACGACAGATTGACAGGAGAAGACTAGCAGGACAACTGTCCCTCATCATAGAAGCCTACACAATCTTAGGAGAGATGTTCAAGGATATGCAGTAGGAGAATTGCATTTGGAGGGACTACACACTGTTTGTGAGATTATGAACATTTTTTCAACTATCTTAACACAGATATTACAAAAAAAAAGTGTGCACACTGAGGATTTGTATATAAAAAAAATATGTATTGAGGCTTTTCGCTAACTTAGCTCAGCTTACAGCTTTTTTCACTTTTTTACTCTCAGGTTATTAACTTAAAGACAAGCACAAGAGAGCCTGACTTGCTTGCACATATTAAAAGTTTTCATCCAGCTGCCTTTCTAAATCAGTGTTTTCACATGTGTATGTCTCCCTGCTCTTGATTCTAGGTCCTTTGATCAAAAGAGGTATTTTGGATAATGGGAACAGGGGCATAATGCTGTATATTCAGCCAGTGTTACGTGGCCAGAGTCATCTTTGTCCTTTGACATGAGTTTTGTAGAATCACAGAATGGTTTATGTTGGAAGGGACCTTGAAAGATCATCTCATCCCCACCCCATGCCATAGGCATCTTCCATTAGCCCAGGTTGCTCCAAGCCCCATCTGGCCTGGCTTTGAACACTGCCAGGGATGGGGCATCCACACTGTCTCTGGGCAACTTCTGCCACTGCCTCACCACCTTCACAGTAAAGAACTTCCTTCCTTGTATCTAATTTAAATCTTTCCTTTCAGTTTAAAGCCATAACCCCTTGTCCTGTCATAGAATTATAGAATGGTAGTAGTTGGACAGCATTTGTAGAATACAAAGTCCCTCTCTGGCTTCACTGTAGGCCCCTTTCAGTCCTTTAGGGACTGAAAAGCCACAGTCTGGCCTCCCCAGAGCCCTGTCAAGGCTGAACCGTAACCACTCTCTCAGCCTGTCCTCATAGGAGAGGTGCTCCAGACTTCTGATCATGTTTGTGGTTCTCTTCTGGACTCCCAACAGCTCTCTGTACTTCTGATGTTGTTGGCCCCAGAGCTGGATGCAGCAGTGTATGGAAGGTCCTAACAGAACAGCGTTGAGGGGCAGAATTGCCGCCCTTGACCTGCTGCCCAGGATATGGCTGGTCTTCTGGGCTGTGAGCACACATTGCTGGCTCATTTCAGTTTTTCACCCACCAACACCCTTCATCCTCTGCAGGGCTGCTCTCATTGCCAGACTGTATCTGCACCTGGGATTGTCCCAACCCACGTGCAGGGCCTTGCCCTTGTTGAACATGGTGGTGTTCTGACGGCTACACCTCTGAGGCCTGTGCAGGCCCCTCTGGGTGCCAGCCCTTCCCTGCCATGTGTTGGCTGCACCACACAGCTCAGTGTCATTAGCAAGTTGCTGAGGGGGATCCGCTGTCTGTGTCACTGACAGAGATGTCCCCCATTGCCAGGCCCAGTACCAACCCTGAGGAGCATCTCTCCTCACTCTCCCCACTTGGACGTTGAGCTGGTGACCGCAGCTCTGGGAGTGTGACCTTCCAGCCAGTTCAGTCTGGCAAACCCATCTCGCTCCAATTTACAGACAAGAAAGATGTGCGGGACAGTGCCAAATGCTCTGCCAAGTCCAAATCTTATGACATCAGTGGATCTCAACCACCAGCACTGTAACCCAACAGTAGAAGGCCGTCAGATCTGTTAGGCACAATGCACCCTCACTGAAGAGCTGTTGGCTGTCACCAACCAGCATGTGCCTTGGCATAGTTTGCAGGAGGATGTGCTCCATGATCTTGGAGATCTGCACCTCACAGAGGTGAGACTGACTGGCCTGTAATCCCTCAGGACTGCCTTTGTTCCCTGTTTATAAATTGGGGTTACCACTCGTGTATTTTGAGTTTTCTACCAAAATAGTTGGACAGTTGTCCCTCCTGCTCTAAGAAAGCAACAAGTGGGCAGACCGAAGGGAAATGATTCTGTGGTTAAAATCCTACTTTACCGTTTCTCATCAATCCCACAAAAAAATGGTGGGCTATCTGAAATAAACTGGTATCCTTATCAGACAGCATTCACATTCCTAACCCGAGTCCCAAGAGATTATGCAGATGACAGAGCACTACCCTCTGCCATCCAGGTGTGCAGCTGCATCGTTGCTCCAGGGAAAAGCTTGGGCAGCACCTCTGCTCCTCTGGCACACGGAAGATCTATAGAAGGCTACAATTGGCATTCTTGGTTGATAATTGCTGGAAATGTGGTAGGGTTCAGTTTTCTAGGGTGAAAGACCAAGAAAAAAACACAGATCTGGTGTTGTTCTTGAGTATTTCATCGAAGCCTCAACGTGGACTTTTAATAATGTGGCAGCTCTGCAGCAACAGTAATTTGGTTCGTCTCTTTTGCTGACAGAGAAAACATCTGTTTGAACCAGACTCTAGGTGAGCTGTAAAAAAGGGGCAATTTCAAAGTCACTTAAACATAAAGATTAAGGTCTGTCTGAACACCGACATTTAGTAGTTCAACAGGTTTTTCTTCTTAATAGTACCACACATCTTTTGTCACTGGAATTCCTTAGAACAGAGGTGCTACCGTGCAGGAAAAAAAAAGTATCCTGAAGATAAAATTAGCAATTTTTAAGTTAACATTCCTTTGTTTTTTCTTCTTCTTTCTTTTTTTGGACTTTCCATACAGCTCACTCATCACACAGAGTCACTCATTTGTCCTACGTTTACGATACTTGGGAGGAAGGAACCCTCCACGTTTGGCTAGCTGGTTTTTTTTTTTCCAGTCAGAAGCTAGGATTTGGAAGTCCTAGCTGCACTTGAAATCAAAGACAAAGCTAGCAATTTATGTTTCTCATCTCCCAGTAGCTCTATCACTCGCTGAGAAAGTTTTGCCACTGTTCCTTTTTGTTCTAATAAGAGTAATGCAGAGATTTCCTGCAACTCTACACCCCATGCTGAGAGGTCTACCAAGCTCCCGGTACAGACCACTTATTCCTGACCATACTGCCTCCTTATTGTAACACAAGTGCCTTTGGCACTGCCTCTTTTAAGGCTTTTCTCAGTGCTGCCATCCTGTTAGCATTCAGTGCTTCTAAACCAACCAAACGATCTTGATTTTGCACTGAATTTCCTGCTGAGAGGCCGCACACCCGCTCCTAAAAAATACTGTAGCTCTGTGCCAGTGGAGACGCTGCCCCAGAGAGCAGGGCTGCTGGCCCTGAAGCTGTTAACACACCCAGCCTTTGCTGGGGGCAGTTACTACCTCATCTGCACAGCAATATAATCCAAACAGAAGCAAAAGTTACTTTCTGAGCACAGTTTATTTACACAGAGAATATCAACCATCAGGGCTCCCAGCTTGATTTCCTTCTTTTGCTGAGTCTCTATTGAAACCACAGCAACAACCAAGTAAACCTTGAGCCCTACCTTGACCTGGTAATGGGGAGTCACCGTTAGTAACCAGTCTCCAGACCTCCCAGGACATCTTATGTTCCTGTGCTCGGAGCTTACACGGGGGTGCCCTCAGGGGCCTGCGGGGCTGCTGCCTGCTGCATGTCCTCCCGGTAGCCTTTCAGGAGCTGGTTGAGCAAGGTCTTCTCAGTGTTGCGGTGCTGGCAGATGAGCGGTGGGAAGGGGTTTCCCTTCAGCTCGATGACTGCCATCTTTGCGCGATCGAGCTCGTCGCGGTTGGGGATCTGCAGCAGGCGGGTGTAGCTGCCGGAGTGCGTCTGGAACCGGGGCGCCAGCACCTTGAACAGCTTGTGGATGAGGTCCTTCTCCTGCGGGGCGGTACGGTCAGAGCTCCAACATGGCAGCTGGTAGGGGAAGCGGGGTTGTTCAGGGGGAAGGGGTGGGGGGCAGTGCGGAGAGGCACTTACCGTCAGCCAGAAGTTCGCCAGGCGCATGGCACGCTCGTTGGTGTCCCCCAGCTTGGCGTAGTCGATGAGCTGCGGGGAGCGAGGCCGAGCCACCAGTGAGTGAACACCGCGAGTGCGTGGGTGAGTGAGCACCGTGGGGGAGTGAGTGAGTGCTGCGGGTGGGTGTGTGAGTGATTC